>JARHVA010011162.1:0-47500 GCA_037957365.1 Torreya grandis
GTATCTATCTTAAAGGTCATGGTGGTGGTTGTGTTATCTATTATTATAATACTAAAAAAATGTACTCTATCTCTCATTTTTATCTAAAATTATCATTTTTATACCTTAGGTTAATGCAGATGAATACCATGCACATCTTTTGCCATCCCTAAATCTCTTATACTAGATGCAACCACAATATATCATCTAACCCATCCTCCAACATTTCCACCTCCTCAATATTGAACCATAATTTCTATATCATCTCAATTAGGATACCCAACAGCTCTAATAGTTAATAATAAAAAATGAACAAATGCTAATGATTTCTTTCTTTTATAATAATTTTTTTAAAATTTGAAAGCTTCAATTATTTACTGAGAGATTTTGTATTTTTTATAACTTTATTTCTTTAAGCTCTTTTAAAAGACAAAAATAAGTTATAGGTACTAATAATGTAGATAATTTTGTTAGCATTAACCACATTTTTTACAAAGAAATTAATTTTTATCTCATTATTCTAGGTCTATATCTTGTCTCACAAACTAAAAACCATTCTCATTTACTTCTCATGTAACTCTTAATCAACAATAACAAAATAAGTGAAAATACACATTTAAAATTTTACTTTTATTTATTTTTTACCTTAAATTTTAATTTTTATCTCATCATTGTGTGTTTATGTTTTATTTGTCTAAGCACCATCCCATGTTATACTCACATGACATGTGATGAGCTTTGAGTGGGGTATATGTATACACATAATATTTTTAAACTTTATCATTTATTGACACTTTAACTGTTAGAGGAACTTATAAATTTTCAATCTATCTAAGTGTATGCCTTAAAGGGTGTACTAAGAAATGGGTGGGTAGGACCATTGGTGCTTTGAAATATTTTTAGTTAACTCTATCATAGCTAAACCCATTACATATCCCACTTATTTAACTCCCCAAGAAAATAAACTTCATTTATCTAACTCTTGAATAAATGATCCTTTAAAATAGCCCCTAACTAAGAAAAAGTCTATTTTTCCTACTAAATTGGCTTGTTTTACCTTTGTACAAAAGTTTGGACACATGTTACCTAATTAAGTTAGTCTGATTAACTTAGTCTGAGGCCTAATGGTAATTTTTTCTAGAATAGGGTCATTTTGGCTGACCTTAGTAGATAAAATTTTGTAAGGGTTAGGATTTATCCATATCTATAAAATACTAACTTAATTTCAATCCAATACATATGAACATTCTTATTTTGCATTTTTACATCTCACAATTCTACTACATCTACATTTGAAGGAACCATTGCTTAGGTTTTTCATTGGAGGGAAGATAATTAGTCTTGTGGGAAGTCTTAGATGCAAGTAGAAGTATTTTATCATATACATAATTTTTATTGTGTGATATCTATAAATCCATAATAATCTCTTGTAAAGCACCATTATCCAATGGGGATATTGAGACTCAACAGGCTCACTCAAAGGTAAATATCTTTTACTTTTTATATTTCATTTGATAGATAAATATTGCACAAGGTAATAGGTTTGAATGTTTAAATCCTTGCATAGACTAACTTTATATTTAAAATAAATATAACTATAAGGTTTTATTTGATTTACATCTTCCACCTTAAGTGATATAGGCCCCCATTTACCACCATGATCCATTGAATAATTTATTTATTTTAACCATACCCATTTGTGTTATATTTTTTATAACACTTGACTAGTTTTATTTTTTGTATTTAGACTTAGCTAGGGTTATTACATATTATTATTTTCCTACAAGATTTGGAACCCTCTCATTTAGTGTTGTGTGATAATTTTTCCCTTAGATAGGTTTAATGAATCTAATTTGTCCATACTCTAGATATAATAAAAGATTATAACACATGTTAGTTGATTACTTTATCTGATCTTGGATTTAGTAAGTAGGATAAGTTGTAGATTTATCTTAATTTGTTACATACACTCATCATCCATTACTTACATCGATGTCTTGAATAAACCTTGAGAATAAATTACAATGGTTAACATGTTGTGTTCTATATGTACATAATTTGGTGAACTTGATATTAAAGGTTTATCCTTTTACCTTCCCCTTTTCTTATATTATTTATATTTTCTTATCCATATATCACCCTCCTTCCATTTATTCTATGGGTATTTTAATACCCCTAAAATTTGCATAGATAGGATATATGAGGATCTCTTGGCATAGAAAGCTATAAGATAAGTCAATAAGTTCCTGGTGGAGATTCTTTAGTCAGTTTGAAAAATAACACTTCCAACCAAAACATATAAAATAACATATCCTAACCCTAACTCACAAATCATGAGTGGGATACCAATCCATGAGCTGCATAACATATCATAAACCACTAGTAACCATCCTGATTATAAAAATTAATTTTTATTAGTGGTAATGTATCCACTCCTCACATTAAAACTAGATCCTCAATTAGTTTTCAAAATATAAATGAAAAAATATA
Organism: Torreya grandis; assembly: GCA_037957365.1. Lineage (NCBI taxonomy): Eukaryota > Viridiplantae > Streptophyta > Pinopsida > Cupressales > Taxaceae > Torreya > Torreya grandis. The sequence goes on from JARHVA010011162.1 coordinate 2,470, forward strand.
TATTAAATATGATAAAAATATTATAATAATACATTATATATAATCTAAAGTAAATAGAATGAAAACAACACTGCATTCCTATTAATAATAAACATGAACATCTCCAACCCACCAAAACAACATTCAATAGTTCCTCTTAAGTCCTATACCATAAATAAACCCCTTCATAACTACCAACCTCTTCCTATTATACCTCCCTTGAAGGAATTGGATTCACATAATACCAATTATATTCCAAATTAACTCATATATATATGAAAGTGAAATAATACATATCTAAAACTTATCCTACTTAGTAATATCTAATTTCAGATAAGGTATTCAACCAACAATTCACTAGCAATACTTTTTTATGTCTAGGTCATGACCAATTATGGATCTACTAAACCTAACTAAGGGATATATTAATACACAATACCAAAGGAAACATTTATAATGCCTCTATTTAAATGACATTATACAATAACCCTAGCTAGGTCTTATAATGTAATAAAAAGAAACAAGACAATCTACTAAATAAACATACAAGCTAATCTAGTAAATAAACATATAAGATAATATAGTACTCACCAAATATTATGTCATAAAGTGGGAAAAAAAATTAAAGATAATTATATTCAAGTTAATATATAAGTAATATAAGGAGAGATACAAATGAATCCATTAGTTATGAAACATATAACTATCAAATAAAGAGTTGGTAATTCTTACCTTATTGGAGTGAACCTATCATGCCTCAATCTCTCACTTAGACAAAGGTGCTTTATAAGAGGCTAATTTATTTTGTAAGGATAATAAATATAGATAAAATTTAGGCTATAATACTTTTCATATGCATCTAATACCTTCACAAGATGAATTCTACTACACCAAGGCAAAACTCTAAGCATTGAAATCCTCAAATGATAACATAAGCATATTTATGAACTATAATGATGTGTAAATGAATGATACTCCCTTTATAAATTAAGTTAAAACTGTATTTATAATAAAGTATTGAACTTAAACCCCCCCAAATAATTTCATAGATAAGGTGGCTAGGCCAATCTTGTTTGGAAAGAAATTGAGTCAATAGGAGGTGAATTAGGTCAGTCGGGCTAATAAAGTTACATAATGCCTGTCTTAGTCATGAGATATTTTAGAAGGTGAATTACTTATGGCAGTGTATAAGTAGGGTTTAATTTCTTAGGGAGTTGGATAAAAGTATATTTTAATGGTTTTAGGTAATGGTATAGGGACCAATAATCTTGTAAATCACCAAATGTTTGCTAACCCTTTTGCTGGTACACCCTTTAAGGTATGCACTAAGAGAGATTGAGACTCAATAGATTCCTGTAAGAGAGAAAATGTGAGTAAATGATAAAGTTAGAAATATGGTGTATATATATTCCCCACTTGAATCTCAACATGTGTTATAAAATTATAACATGGTATGGTGCTTCAGAAAAAGGACATAACAACCCACAACATTGGTCTAATAAATTATAGGAAATAACAGAAAATAAATGAAAGGAAAGAATTAGAAAATACATAGATTCACTTACCTTTTTATTATAGAATATAATTTTTTAAATAATAAGGAAGAGGAATCCAATGTATGGAACATTAAGTGGACCTAAAAGATAAGTTAAAATTCAAAAACTTTGTAAAAATATGGGTTGAGTATAGACAATTTTTTTACATTATCAAAATTCGATAACTTTTTAATGGTTTGTAAAAAGAGTTTGTAAAAACATAGTTATGAGAAAAATAAATAATTTTATATTAAATTATTAACATCTAAATTAATTTTTAATATTAAATAAAAATATATGCTTAACTATTCATTTACAAATTTACTATTTTGATAAACCAAAGTTTTATGTGACCTAGAAGAGTGATTAGAGATATGATGGCATAGAAGCAAGGAGCACAAGGTAGATGATCCATAATAGTTGTTGATAGCATGATATAGCAATGTAATATACTAAAATTTAATTATTTTATTATTTTATTTTAAAATGAGGTAGATGTGAAAAACTAGATATTGGGGTACATCTGTGTAGTAGATTTACCCCAATTGTTTTTATAGTAGATTGGGAATTTAGATGGACAATAAGTAGGGGTAAAATGAGTCATTAATACCTAAAAAATAATTGAATAATATGTGAAAATTCACCACAATAATTGAATATTATTTTATATGCCTATGTAGTTAAAAATTAATAGGTTAATGATAGTTGTCAATTGCATAACAATACGCTGATCTAGTTAGTCAAGAGCTAGTTGATTATGTATAAATGGGTTGATCTAGTTTAGCAGTGTATAGCAAGATGATTGTGTATATCCTAAATAATGCATTAATTTATATAGGTGGATAATATAGTTCTAATAAATGGTCACTTTCATATAAAGTGGTTGATGTAGTAGGATTGTTTAACTAACTATGTATATAGTGGCCAATGTAGTTATGTTAGCTGGTTGACTTTGTGAAAAGTTCTTTTTCGCTGACATAGTTAGCTATGTGGTTGATGTAGTATAAGATGTTGATAAAAATACAAAATAGGTTGATTAAGTAGTTATTTTTTATGTAAATGCATGTATTTTTTAATTTTTGATAGCAATGGATAATATGTGCTTTAATTTTTGATATTTTACAAAGGTGATGGAGACTTTAGTGATTAGTAGATGTAGTTTGGCTACCAAATTTATTGTATAGATTGACATCTAATGATTATGCATGATTTATGATGTTAGGATTTAGAGGTATCAAGTAGATGTGTTATATTCTTTTTAGTGTTGACTTAGTCATCATGTTCTTAGGGATAAGGGAACACTAACCAACACTTTTATATGTGTGGTGGATGGGGATACCATTGAGGTGGTTATTAACATATAGGATGTCCATTTAATCCTAAGACTTATTATTATAGGTACTTGGGTTACTTTTTATACCACTAATTCATATCTAGAGAGATTAGCCTTAGCCTTATAGGATACTAGCTTAGAGAGATATTTTTAGGCGTTATGATTATTTTTGTTCAATGTTTATGTATCATACATATAATATATTTGGAAGGATATTATTGGAATTTTGAAAAATCATTTTATATATCACAAGATATATGGGAAGGTGACACTATATATGGTTACCTTGTGTCATTCGATTTTAGAGTAGGTGTTGACCAAATTTGACCCTGCAAGTCAAATTAGGGCACCTATAGGTAAAAATTTGAATTTTAGATGTTTTATGGGGTATAATATATTTTAATTGGGTGTATTATATTTAATTTGATGTTATTTAATGTTATATTAGCCTTGGTCGTAGTCATATTAATCTATTTGTCATTTTGGGTCATTTAGTGGGCTTCTAGGGGTCATAAATGCAAGTGACATGGTTTCCAAGGTGTAAATATGTCTATTTTTTCATTTAAAGTGTCCAATAGGTCATATTACCTATCAATAATGTCATTTAAATCAAAATATTTTAGGTTATCTAACTGAAATTTAAAAAACTAACTAATAAGGTGAGTTTGGCACTTGTACAACCCATGGGGAAGTGTGCCACATAGCATAAAGTCATGGAATGCATATTCATATTCATCACACTCATCTCAAATCTTTACATGATCTATAAGTTCCATTTTGAGCCAAAACCATTCTAGTCCTTTGCCTTTCTAGACATATAGAAGTGACTAATAGGTTTGTGCTTAGTACAAATAACTGAAGAGGTTTTAGATCAAATGATTCTGGGAAATGATAGTAAAATTAGATACATTATTTTACATAAAAATATTTTTAATAATGGTGGTTTTTTATTTATAAACCATTCTCATGAAGTTGATTGTGCTTTTTTACTTGCTCTTTCATACACCCTATAGGGTTTGCTCCATTTTGGGCAAGTCCATATGAACCAGTTGGTGATATTGAATCTAATAGATTTTTTATACATTATAAAATAATCTTAATTATTATTTTCATGTTTCATTTTTTTTGATAGGCAAGTTGTCTCATGTTGCAGGAAGGTGTCACCATTATGAAGTTTCAGTCAGTTCCTTGTTATAGAATGATAATCTTATACAAAGGTCTCGTGTGATAGAATATGGTGTTTCATAGGTAAAAAGGCTATGTGATCACCTCTTCCCATGTTTTTTTTACCATATCATGATTTGGTAAACTTTCCATTTTGTCATTATCCATTGACAACTCTTCACTCCTTCCCACTTGTAGTCACATGTGTAGAGCTTGTTTGACCTATCCATGAAGTGGTAATCAACATGTATTATCTTGTTTTCATTAATATCTTGAGAGAGTTAATTTGGATTTTTTGGGAAGTAAAATACTATTTTCAAGTCATTCATCATGCTAACTAGTCATTAGATACACCTGCCTACTCTATTCTAGATGTCTACAAGTGGTTTTCACATTGAAAGGGATGTTTTCAAACTTGTATTTAGATATCCTTGATGGAAATAATGAATTTGAATATTTTAAATTAATTTTGGGTTATTATTGAAACCATTCATCCACCATTGTTTCTCCATTCTACACTCACTAACTACATACAATCAATGCACACCTATAAGAGTTTTTGATGATATCATGCTAAGAGGTCAAAAGCTTGATATGGTTTTCAAGCTCTTAAGATTTATAAAGGTGAATTAGGATGTTTGGTTAAGGTATATATTTTTTTACAAACTTTTCCATCTTAGATACGACTCAAAATCTCATGCTTATTGCCTATGTATGCTAATATCCACCTATAGATGGTACCTCAAGAATCATGAAAGCACTTGTATGGAAGGTTGAGATGTGATAAGAACCAATTTTGGTTTCTAAAATGAGGGTTGACCATTATAGACTTCTTTTGGTTGTCAATGGGTCAAAAGGTGATGAAATCTACCTTTAAATAAGTAAAGACTAAGTTTAGAGAAGCCTTCCCTAAAATGTCAAAATAGAGTTCCTTAAGGTTTTGTTGATATCTTGTGATAAGGTTTCCAATGAATTTTATACATCATAATGTGCTCATCATGTAGCCCTTGGAAAGGACATATAATTTTCAAAGTTTGGATGGAAGAGAGTAGATGGAGCCTATTTTTTTAAGCCTCAAAGTTGTCTTCCAAACACTAAACTCCTTCATTAACATCTATAGGGTTTGATCCAAAAGAGACCTTTTCTCACTCAAGGTTTCAAAACTAGAATATACACCATGTTTGAATGTTTCCAATAGTTTAAAAGAGTAATTTTTATCTAAATTACACTCAAGGAGATGATACATTATGTTTTTTTACATGTTATACACACCTATAGGTGTACCTAGTTCCCAAAGTGTTCACCTAAAATAGGGTATGCAAATAGTGGCTTAAGCATGGTAGTTATGTGATGTTTTAGCCTATTCATGGTGAATACAAGTATGAGAAAAGGCTATGTTAATTTCAATATTAAATGAGTAAATTCAAAAATCATAGCCAAGGTCTAAGTAGATAAATATACACCTAGATGAGGCTAACAGGTAGGGTATCACAATCATGAAAAAGTTTTTAGTTTGTTGGCTTAAGGTGGAGGTAAAAGGTATAGGGATAGTTGAAATTATGAAATAATCCTATGAAAATTTTCATTAGATCCATGATGACCTCAATAATCTTTTGAATGTGTGAAATAGGCCTATATAAACCTCTTAAGACCCTTGTATGCACCTATAACCAAGAGTTGACTGTTACAAGTAGTGAATATGAAGTAGTACTTTTAATGATGATAATGCTAATGAAGATGAAAAAATAAGTATAAATACTTATTAAATGATCATGGATACTTCAATAAGTGTTTTCAAGTTTTGAATTCAAAATTTAAACATGCATAGACATTTATAGGTGTCTCCTCCAAGGTAGGAAGTATAGTCAAGTTTATATTCATACTTATGCTGTAAAGGTGTAAATATGGATAAGGAAGGTTTATAATAATAATTATAACCTATATATGATATTTTAAACCATTTTAAACTCTCATCATGTGAAAATAGGAGAAGATAAGGCTCAAATGTTGCATACATCATCCATTCCTTAAATCATGCACACAATTTATTATAATAGAGGTTTGTCTTGGGTCTTTGAGGATTTGAGGGGTTAAATGACATTATAAAGGTCCAATATTTGGTACAAAACATATTTGAAACTAATAATAACTCATAAAACTTTTATTTTAATTAATGAAATAGGGGAATTACCCTCTATTTTGTCTTAGATAGAGGGTACTTCCCTTTGTGCTTAAACCTTTAGTATTGTGAAGATGAAGGCAAAGAGGTGAAACAAAGGTTGTTTTAAAATTATAGGAAGGTGTAAGGAATTGTAAAAAATCTAAAAAATAATTGAAAATCAAGCACATATGGAATAATATTATCCAAGTGTCCTAGAACTCCAAGGTTATAGTCAACCTATTAGGCAGGGTTTTGGCCTAGTGCCCAAATGAAAGGTCATTTTCATTTATAGCTATATAAGAGTTTTTTAAATTATTGAATAATGTTTTTGGGATCATTATATATGTGTAGGAGATATTTTAATTTAGGTAATCCATTAATAAATTCATTTTAGGCTTTAGGTTGCAGGCATGCCTATTGACCATACTTTGACCTAAAGACAAATGGAGAACCATTTACACTTCTAGCATGAAATATGCTTCCTAGCCTATTTAAAAATTATTTTATGGTCATCCCAAGTGTGTTAAATATATCACTCTTTAAATGAAGCATGAATAACTTCATTTTGAGCTCAAAACTACATTATACCTATTCAAAGTGGAGAATCAAATTTGATGGAGCAACTTTGGAGGTTCATATCTTCTTGAAAGATTTGCATGGACACCAAAGGAGTTTGGGAAAGTTATTTGGGTTCATAAACATCACATTAGTGTAATTTTTTTGTAACTCCAATGTCAAAAATTTATGAACAAACTTTAAGGATAAAAATTTCCTAAAACCCTTGTAAACCCTCAGTCAAGACTCGATGGAGAAAATGAGGATGGAAATTTGATAAAATGAAATAGTTTATATATAATAGTGATTAGATTTTTTATAATAATCTCTCAGGATCCTCCCCATATTGTTGTACTATAAAAAATTGTATGGATGGGGTGAAAAATAGGGTTTTTAAAAAAAATTTATGTAGGATAACCCATAATGTACATTACATTATTCAAAACAACTCCTAAGTGTTCAAACAAATAGATTCATCTTAGCCAATCAAAACTGGCATAGTGACCAAACTAGTGAGAAGGGTAAAACACTCAAAGTGAGATAATTTTAAGGTGTGTATAATGCCTCTAAGTCTATTGATGGTATTGAAAGGTTTCATAAACTACCTCCCATTTATTTTAATGTAAAATTGATTCCTTTTTGGAGGCCAAGTTTGTAGGGTGCATGAAGGAAGAGTTTTTTTGGACTGTAGATGATGATGGCTCTTTCCCAAATGAATCTAGATGATCAAGCCTACAACCAATACATGGAGAGGATGTTTGAAATCCTTCCCCTTAATTTTAATAACTATACCGATCCCTAATCAATTTTTTGATGTTCAAATAGGTCTAAATCATGAAGGTAATTTTTTGACCTAGAATGAGAACTTTCATGCCACTTTTCACAAGTTTCATACCTTGTATGGCTACTTGTCTTTTCTAACCTTGTATGGTTCATACAATATACTCTTATAATTCATAATTAACTCCTTTTATTATCATTACAAGTGTCTTTGTTACCCTTGAACTTATCTATTCTTCTCCTAGCCATTTTGGCCTTTGTAACTTATTCTCCACCTAAGTATGGTGAAGACATGCTCATTTGCATACCATTTGATCAATAATACCACTAATGTTTACCTCTTCATGACTATTCATAATGTATTTTACTTGGATGTTTGATCTTTCATAAGTGATAACTCTTCTTTCCTTAGCATGATTGTCTCATTCTTACATCTATTTACAATTGGAAAGCTTCTTCTTATAGGGCATGTGAAGTGTTATAGGAAGTGTTAAGGTTTAGTGAGTTAGTCTATTTAATATCACCATTAAATTATTATTGTCTACTCCTCCTATCTTAAACATTCACCCATAACCTCATGATTTAATATTGATGTGAGAAGATGCAAATTGGAGAAGTGTATGTTTGGTTAACCTCTTGATTTCATGTGTAACATGTAGCTAGTTGGAAGTCATTATCTTTTTTGGTGTATCACCTCACTTAGGATAGTTTGATTTTGGTTTTCTCTCTCCTTTTCACCCCCAAATTTTAGGTGTAGTAGCAATCCAAAGTGATACATAAAGGGAGCTAACCCTATCTAGAGATTCACCTCATCCTTAGGATACCCACAATCCTAGAGGTGTTTCAATTATGCCATTGGATGAGGAGAGTTGATATATATCCTCAAAGGGTTAAAATCCAAGTGGAAACAATTTTTGGCATGCCCAGTGGGACTCTTGGTCCAAGAGGTTGAAATTTTTTTGGTGTTTTCTTTCAACAATCAACCTTTGGAGGCATCCATCCAAGCATCAATGATAATATATCTATTATTCAAGCATCCCAAGTTATATTTTAAATATTTTTTTAAACATTTTAAATTGTGTTTTTTATTTCAATGAGATTTCATGGCTAATTTTAATGTTTATTACTATTTTATACAAATTGGTGAGACATATTAAGCTTATGACACTATCTATCAGCCTTGGTGTGATTCTTATTAGTCTTATAGCTAGTTTATAGTGACTTATCAACATTATCCTTATCAACCCTATAACCAACCTTGTCATGAGTTGTATCAATCTTATATCCATCCTCCTCAATATCTTGCTTCTCCTAGTCAACCTAGCCACTTCTCAACTCAATCCATTTCCACCTTAAAGCAAACATTTTTGGGATATGAGAAGTATATGTTAGATATTGATACACTAAGTGGATATATTCAATTGTTCATAGTAATTTCATTAATTAGGTGATAAGTGCATTAGAGATGGTTAAAAGAGATTAGGAACCTACTGAGAGAACCAATTGGCAAAGGCTCACAAGTGAGATGCTAGATGTGAGTGGCCTAGTTTCATCCTTGGAGGATAAGATAAAATTTCATGTAAGGTAGCCTCACCAAACCTATCAGCCTTCATATCCACTTCCCCAACATTATTATCATTCCTACATGATTCTTACTCATGAGCCCAATCAAGATTATCAAAGCCATTCTTTTCCCAATGAGTTGGAAGATAGAGTTGAAAAGAGAAACCATGTTTTTGAAGCAAATATTGATAGGTGGATTGAGTTGTCTAATATACATATGCAATAGTCCATGTAATTATAAAAAATGGAATTTAATCCCTCATTTCCCACTCTAATTACATCCCCACCTCAAGAGAAGACCTCTAGATATGAGATTCCAATTTTCTTAAATACTTTATCCACTCCTCAAGTTGAATCACCACCTGTAGAAAATACTCAAAATACTAACATCCTATGTTATAATAATATATTGGAGTGATGGGGAAAGAAAGAGGAGAGAATTATTGATAAGGAGAGTGAAGTTGAGATAGATCTTGATTATATGCAAGTCCCTCCCACCCTTCCTCAAGAAGCTTCTTATGTTCCATGTCAATCCTCTTATACTCCTCATCCTCATGAATATGCTTATGAAATTAAATAAAGGATTTTCTAAGAGAACCTATCCAAGAAAATTGAAGAGTTATAATCAAGGAAGAAATTGCTAAGTCAAGGTGTGATGGAAGATTGAGACCTAAAAGATCCTCTGCCTAAATACACCCCATCTAACCTCCCTCAATAGAGTAATCAAGATAAATCAGATGTGAATGAAGTATTTTTCAAAGGGAAGGAATAAAATAAAGATGTTCTATGCCAAGTCTTGCCTTCCCTTCTTCAAGATCTTCCAAAAGAGTCCCCTACATTTCACTCTCAATCTAATTTTGAGTTATATGTGACACCTCCACCGGCTAGTTCATCTTGTCCTCACCCCATCACTCTCTATATTAATGGACCTATGGTATGTGAAAATAAAGAGGATTATTTGGTTGATAAAATTTTATAAATCTTTCTTGAAGAAGACATACCTCTTTAGCAACCTCATTGGGCTAGGTCACATGATTTCAAGATGCCTAGTCTTGGCATCACCATGAAGGAGAAAGAGATGGAATTTATTGAATCTCTTAAATAAAAATATACATATAATAAAAATGTTGTATATGATCACCTATAGCATGGAAATTAATGTGCTACTTAGGATGAAGAACAATTTCAAGTCATCCCCAAAGAGGTGACAGTATTAGAAGAATCTGTTGAGCCCAAGGTGGAAGTTGTTATTTTTGAAGATGATCCAATACCTCATCCTAATTTTGAATCACCCTAAAATTAATTATAGCTTGAATAACATCATATTTATGACCTCATACATCAAAAAGAGAATATTGAATAGGTATTGGTTCTATATGATAAAGAGTGCAAAGATGAATGTTAGTTACAATTGAAGTTCTTTCAAGATCTTAAAGAGTTTTGCCAATTTTAAGATCAAGTACATGAAAAGGTGAAGAAAGAGTCTTAAATGGAGGAAAATTACCAATATTAGGTATATTATTCAAATATTCTTGATGAGATAGAAGAAATTTCAGTTGAGGAGAAGCCTGATCCTATTGAGATCACTATGGAAAGCAAGAAAGTATGCCCCTATGAATCACCATTGGAGGTTGTAATTGAGGATCCATATGAGGAATTTAAGGCTATTCATATGAAAGAATAATTAATTTACATATCCAACCTATTTTAATCTACCTAGTTATCAATGAACAACATGCCAATAAAGCTGGTAAAAATCATGAAAAAGTTAGAGGCATCAATGTTAAGGATCAAAAGACTATATGTCTCATTCATTCCTTGACTTCATGAAGCAAGAAGGGTTTCAAACTTTATATTTGATCCAAGAAGTATTTTTCATCTTAGGTTAGTTATATTTTGATTTCAATTTGTTTATTTTGGTGTGTGTGTTCCATAAGTGCTCATGAAGCACATGTGTGTTGTTTTTGCTTTTTATGTATTTTTTTTGCTTTGTGTGGTTGAGGTAGTCATTGGTATTACTTTGATCAAATATTTTTTCAGGGTACTCTTGTTCTATCTCAAAATTTATATGAATCCCTAAGCCCAATGGATTGATAAGGCTACTGGTCTAGTTAGTATAGAAGGCATACTACCCTTATGAGTCACCAATTTATTATCTAAATTTGACCCTACAAGTCAAATTGGGGACCTTATAGGTAAAAACTTGAATTTTATATGTTTTGAGTGGTGTAATATCTTTTCATTGTTTGTATTATAGCTCATTCGATATTATTTAATGTTATATTATTAGCCTTGGTCTTAGTCATATTAATCTATTTATCATTTTGGGTCATTTAGTGGGCTTTTAAGGGTCATAAATGCAAGTGTCATGGTTACCAAGGTGTCCATATGTCAATTTATTAATTTAAATAATCTAATAAGTCATATTACCTATCAATAATGTTAGTTAAATCAGAATATTGAAAGTTATCTAACTGAAATTCAAGAAACTAACTAAAAAAGGTTAGTTTGGAACTTTTGCAACCCATGAAGGAGTGTGGCACATGAGGTAAGGTCATGAAAAACATATTAATATTAATAATTATCATATTTATGCTTTAAATTCTCTTAAAGGAACATTTTTGATTCAAAACCATTCTTCTCCTTCTTTGCCTTTCTAGACATACAAAAGTGACTAATAGTTTTGTGCTTAGTACAGACAACTGAAGAGGTTTTAGATCAAATGATTTTTGGAGGTGATATTAAAATAAAATAAATTATTTTCAATAAAAATAGTTTGAATAATGGTGGTTTGTAATTTATGAACCATCCTCGTGAAGTTGAATGTGTTTTTCTATTTGTTATTTCATTCACCTTATAGGGTTTTCTCCATTTTGGTCAAGTCCATACTAACCAATTAGTGATGTTGACTCAAAATGATTTTTATACCTTATAAAATAATATTAATTATTATTTTCATATTTCATGATGTTTTGATAGGCAAGTTTTCTCATGTTTTAGGAAGGTCTCACCATTCTAAAGTTTTAATTGGTTCCTTCCTTGTTGCAGAATGGTAGTATTTTACAGAGGTCTCATGTGATATAATATGGTGTTACATAGGTATAAATAATATATGATAGCTTATTACCATGTTTTGTTTCACCATATCATTCTTTGGGAAACTTTCCATCATGTCATTCTCTATTGTCAACTCTTCACTCCTTCCCACTTGCAATCACATGTATGGATCTTGTTTGACCAATTCATGAAGTGGTAATGAAGGTGTATCATATTTTTCAAGTCATTAAGAGATGTATAGAGTTAATTTGGATTTTTATGGAAGTACAAGACTATTTTCAATCCCGTTCATCATACCAACCAGTCATTAGAGACCCTTGCATGCTCTATTCTAGATGTCTGCAAGTGGTTTTCACATTGAGAGGGATATTTTAGAACATATCTTGAGATTTCCTTGATGTAAATCATGAATTTTAATATTTTACATTTTTTCGGTTGTTCTTAAAACCATTCATCTACCCTTGTTTCTCTATTTTACACTCACTTCCTACATACAACCAATGCACACCTATAGGAACTTTTGATGATGTCATGCTAAGAGGTGGAAAGATTGATATGGTTTTAAATATCTTAATATTTATAAACGTGAATTTTGATGTTTTTTAAAGTAATATAAGTGTTTAATAACTTTTCCATCTTACATATTTCATAAAATCTCATGCTTACTTCTTGTGTATGCTAATGTCCACCTACCAGTGGTACGTCAAGAATCATGAAAGCACTTATACGAAAGTTTGAGATGTGATAAGAACCTATTTTGGTTTATAAAATGAGGATTGACAATTAAAAACTTGTTTTATGTGTTAATTGGGAAAAATGAGATGAAATATACCTTTAAATAATCAAAGACTAAGTTTAAGGGAGCCTTCCCTAAAATGTGAAAACAAATCTCCTTAAGGTTTTGCTGATGTCTTGTGGTAAGGTTCCAAATGCCCTTTATGCATCCTAATGTGCTCATATTATATCATTTAGAAAAGACATGGACTTCAAAAATTTTGGATGGTAGAGAGTTGATGGAGCCTAGTTTTTTAAGCCTCAAAGTTGTCGTCCAAAACACTAAAGTCTTTCATTAACATCTACAGGGTTTGATCCAAAAGAGACCTTTATCCACTAAAGGTTGAAAAACTAGACTATGCACCATGTTTGAATGTTTCATATAGTTTAAAGGAGTAATTATTATCTAAATTCCACTTAAGGAGATGATACATTAGATTTTTTTACCTCTTATACACACCTACAAGTGTACCTAATTCCCAAAATGTTCACCTATAGTAGGGTATGCAGACAATGGCTTAAAGATGGTAGCTATGTGATGTTTTAGCCTATTCATGGTGAATTAAAGTAAGAGGAAAGGATGGGTAAATGTAAATCTTTAAGTATTGTCTTCAAACATCATAGCCAAGGTCTAAGTAGATAAATATACACCTACAAGAAGCTAACAGGTAGGGTATCATAGTCAAGAAAGAGTTTCTTGTTTATGAGCTTAAGGTGCATTTAAAAGGTATAGGGAGAGTTATAAAGATGAAAAAATCCTATGAACATTTTCATTAGAGCCATGATGACCTCAATTGTCAGGGATGCGAAACACCGGAAGCATACAATTGATTACCAAACCAAGCAACTATAATATGCGGAAATAACCAGATTCACCAAGTAACTAGAATTCAGAATAACACAGCATATGAGAGACAATACAGAACTTGTATTAACACTTTATACAGAAAAGAATACAATAAAGAAGATGCCACTTCTTCTCCACCACCTCTTCAGAGGCTCGCTACACCTCAAGTGAATAGTAATTCTTCTCCCCAAAGCTCTCCCTCTCACAGGTCCCAACACCCAACTCAAATACAGAGTTGGTGTTCACCTCCCGTGCTCCATGCACACCACAAGTGCTCCATGCACTCCACAAGCACTCCACATGCTCCACAAGTACTCAAGGTACTTCAAGTAGATCTCCCATGAATCTGTAACAACCTGCAATTCAACAGACCATACTTATGGAAGGGACTCCCTTGCCTTCCTCTCTTGCTCTTTCCGAGTACACACCTGTACTCCAAGTAGATCCTGCCTGATACTGCTCCCTATTGTGTTGCTATCTATATGATCTTGCACACCTGCAAATCAAACAACGGTTCTGCTCACCTGTGAACCTTGACCTTGCACACATATACACCTGCAGATCAACGATCTTACTTACCATGTAGATCTCCTATATAGGCCATGCAACTGTGACCAAGATCCTACACTCCTGAAGAATCCAGCTGACTCTCTAGACCAGCACCAACACACCTGGCACTGCTATGGAACTAGGAGGAACACCCTTGCTCACCTCACACACAGAAGGAGCAAACTTTGCTCAACTCAAACTAGCCCACTTTTCTAATACAACCATGAGTCTATTATATAGATCTCATCAAACAATAATTAGACATCTAATTACAATAATTAGATCCACAGCTCTCAGTCTAAAAATAGATCTCTTCATGCAAACACTTGGTTCGTTAGCTAACTGCTCATAATAAATGCAGTCCGAACCACACAGGCGACCGACGCTGGTCCCTGTTCGCCTAGGGGTTGCTGACGCCGGCCGATCTCTGACCGACGTCGGTTGCCTTCCTGCCCTATCCTGCCAACGTCGGTTGGCCTGACCGACGCCGGTGTCTCTGACACTCAGCAACTCTTCTACAACCTCCTCTGTGTATCCATCTGTGAAGCTTTTAGCTCCACAATCCTAACAATCTCCCACTTGGAGATAAATAGCTGCACTGTACCTGTACCTGTACCCTGTCTAATCTATTTCCTGGTTTGTATCCCTCTTCAAGCTCCAACCTGAAGATAACCCACCACACATCCCGTGGTGTACCACCTGTCATCCGAGTACCCTGCCACATCCGAACCTACAACACCTGTAGTGAAGTCCTGACCCTGCATAGCAACACCTGCTGCCGGTCCCTCTCAAAAACCTGAGAACCCACTTCCCTGAATTGGCTCCTAACTCTGACAGCTCCCACTACATGGGAATACTCAGGTTTATACCAGACCTCATGTGATTTCAGACACTGTACCTGTCCAGCCCTTAGTGTGCTCCGGTTCTGCATCCCGAACCTCGCCAACACCTGATTCACATCAGCTCCCACTCGAGACAAAATCAACCTGTGATCTCCATGCCTCCCATGTCAAAGAATTCCGCTGCTCCAAACTCCTCATGACATGCCACTGAACTAATCTTATCCTTAGCTCAGCAAAACCCTGTATGTACTAACCCTGCTAGCAAATATACCATCCACATACAGCAACAGAATGATGTCACGACTCATCATCCACCTGGTAAGACAAACCACAGTAGTTACACTGACATTGACTGAAGCCATGCTTCGTCCTCCACCTGTCAAAACCTGTACCACTGTCCTACAGCTCCTCAAGACCATATGACCTGGTCTTTTGTCTCACATATCCGTTCTCTCTATTCTTCTACTAAGGAATCCATTCGTCTCTATGTTTTCATCTAGCTGGCAAACCTACCAAAACACCCGTCTGGTTCTGCATCATAATCCTGCCTAGCTCACACCTGTTTCATAGATCCTTCCTGCTCTACAATCAGCAACATGTATGAAGAAGAGGAACACAAATTTGAGGGCCTACTTATGCCTTCAATCCTCTATATGGGTGTTTGAGACTCCTTGACAACATGTTGTCCACCCAAAATCCGTTACAGTGACCGACCTCGGTCACTCCACAGTCTACATCCGACCGACGTCGGTTCCATGCATCTGTACCTGACTACCAACCTGCCAGCGCTGGTGTCCCTGCTACCGACGTCAGTCCTCCTGACCGACATCGGTCTTACATACTACCGATGTCGGTCCCATGACTGACGTTGGTCTTACCCTGCCCGACATCGCCGGCTTCAGTCTGCACATGACCGACATCGGCACCTGTCTGTTCAATGCCGGTTCTTCCTGACCGATGCCGGTGTCTGTGTTCCCCTGTGAGTGATGACTTTTTACCTGTGAGCTCCTTTGGATCAAAACACATGTCCAAACTGCTCTGCTCAGATGTATCCAGCCTCATCCACTGAACTCAGTCCGCCATCTCCTCCAAGAACACCAAGGCTTTCCAATTCTTAAGCCTATCAAATATATCTGTCTTCCGCTTAAGAACATGCATCTCCTTCCTGCTCATGTGACCAAGCCTACGAAGCCACGTCTCTGCAATAGAAGAAGAATCAGTAATATAAACAAGTAGATAAAGTATACCTATTTTCTTACCACCAGCTAATTCAAGTGCTACCACTGTGAGAGTTCTTGTGCATCTCTCATCACCTAATCTTTCTGAAGAAATTAGCCATATCTCCAGACCTGGGACCTGCATGACCTTCATCAACACCTGTGTGTTGGCCGCCTGTAATTTCAGCTTCACTTCCCCTTTGCCAATTCTTTGGCAAGGCTTACCAGCTCCTCTACCTGGGGCTGCATGGAAAGAGGCAACCGAATCTTTTATCCAAGATTCAACTTTATCCAAGAAACTTGCAAACACATCCTGTGCAACAACCCCTGCTACATCTGTATCTTCAGTTTCTTCATGCTGATCTGCTACCAACCAACAATCTTCTTTTACCTGCTCTTTCTTTCCATAGGACTGTGAGTAATCGTCTGTGCTTTTCAACTCCTCCATTCTTAGCTTACTTTCATCTGCCATTGCTCTACTCCCACTCGATCAGAAACCCCTGAGAGTGACCTGTAACCAAAACACAACCTGCTTCCTGTAACCTTAGCTCTGATACCACTTGTCAGGGATGTGAAACACCGGAAGCATACAATTGATTACCAAACCAAGCAACTATAATATGCAGAAATAACCAGATTCACCAAGTAACTAGAATTTAGAATAACACAGCATATGAGAGACAATACACAACTTGTATTAACACTTTATATAGAAAAGAATATAATAAAGAAGATGCCACTTCTTCTCCACCACCTCTTTAGAGGCTTGCTACACCTCAAGTGAACAGTAATTCTTCTCCCCAAAGCTCTCCCTCTCATAGGTCCCAACACCCAACTCAAATACAGAGTTGGTGTTCACCTCCCGTGCTCCACGCACACCACAAGTGCTCCACGCACTCCACAAGCACTCCACGTGCTCCACAAGTACTCAAGGTACTTCAAGTAGATCTCCCATGAATCTGCAACAACCTGCAATTCAACAGACCATACTTATGGAAGGGACTCCCTTGCCTTCCTCTCTTGCTCTATCTGAGTACACACCTGTACTCCAAGTAGATCCTGCCTGATACTGCTCCCTGTTGTGTTGCTGTCTATATGATCTTGCACACCTGCAAATCAAACAACGGTTTTGCTCACTTGTGAACCTTGACCTTGCACACACATGCACCTACAGATCAACGATCTTACTTACCATGTAGATCTCCTATATAGGCCATGCAACTGTGACCAAGATCCTACACTCCTGAAGAATCTAGCTGACTCTCCAGACCAGCACCAACACACCTGGCACTGCTGTGGAACTAGGAGGAACACCCTTGCTCACCTCACACACAGAAGGAGCAAACTTTGCTCAACTCAAACTAGCCCACTTTTCCAATACAACCATGAGTCTATTATATAGATCTCATCAAACAATAATTAGACATCTAATTACAATAGTTAGATCCGCAGCTCTCAGTCTAAAAATAGATCTCTTCATGCAAACACTTGGTTCGTTAGCTAACTACCTGTAATAAACGCAGTCCAAACCACACAGGCGATCGACACCGGTCCCTGTCCACCTGGGGGTCGTCGATGCCGGTTGATCTCTGACCGACGTCGGTTGCCTTCCTGCCCTATCCTGCTGACTTCGGTTGGCCTGACTGACGCCGGTGTCTCTGACACTCAGCAACTCTCCTGCAACCTCCTCCATGTCTACATCAGTGAAGCTTTTAGCTCCACAATCCTAACATCAATAATATTTTTAATGCATGAAACATGCTTATATAAACCTCTTAAGACCATATGTATGCACCTACAACCAAATGTTAACTGTTAGAAGTAGTGAATAGGAAGTAGTAATTTCAATGATGATAATGCTAGCCAAGATGAAAAAATAATTCCAAATCCTTGTGAAATTATAATTTAGATTAGCATTGAATTCATGACTTAAACATGCATAGAGATCTATAGGTGTATCCTCCAAGGTAGGAAGTACAGTCAGGGTTATATTCATACTTATGCTATCAAGGTGTAAATATGGATGAGAAAGGTTTATAAGAATAATAAAAACTATATATTATATTTACCACTATTTTACACTCTTATGACGTGGAAAAGGAGAAGAGAATGCTCAAATGTTGCATATACTATCTATTCCTTAAATCATGCATACAATCTATTATAACAGAGGTCTATCTTGGGTATTTGAGCATTTGAGGAGTCAAATTAACTTAAAAATGGAAAATATTTGGTACAAAACATATTTGACACTAGGAGGAATTCATAAAACTTTTAGTTTGGGTGATGAAATAAGGGAAGTACCCTCTATTTTATCTCAAATAGAGGGTACTTCCCTTTGTGCTTAAACCTACAGTCCTATGAAGATGAAGGCAAAGAGGTGAACTAGAGGTTATTATAACATTCCAAGAAGGTGTATGGATTTGAAACACATATATACAAGCATGGGTAATCAATCACATAAGGGATAATCTCAATAAAGTGTTCTATAACTCCAAGGTTACAATTAGCCTATTGGTAGGGTTTTGGCCTAGTGCCCAAATAAAAGGTCATTTTCATTTCTAGATGTATAAGGGTTTTATAAAATATTGAAAAATGTTTTTTGGATCATTCAAAATGTTGAAGAGCTATTCAAACTTATGGAAGCCATCAAGAAATTCATTTTGGGCTTTAAGTTGTAGGCAAGCCTATTGAGCATACTTAGACCTAAAGCCAAATGGAGAACCATTTACACTTCTAGCATGAAATATGATTCCCATCCTATTATATCATTATTATATGGTCATACTAGGTGTTTTAAAGATATCACTCTTTAAAAGAAGCATGAACAACTTCGTTTTGATCTCAGAACTACATTAAACCTATGCAAAGTGGAGAATCAAATTTGATGGAGTAACTTTAGAGGTTCATATCTTCTTAGAGGATTTACACGGAGGATAGAGGAGTTTTGGAAAGTTAGTTGGGGTCCTCAAAATCACATTAGTGTAATTTTTCTATAACTCCAATGTTATAAATCTATGAGCAAACATTAAGGACAAAAACTACCTAAAACCCTTGCAAACCCTCAATCAAGACCTAATAAAGAAAATGAGGATATAAAGCTAATCAAACAAAATATTTTATACAAAATAGTGATTGGATGTTGTATAATACTCTCTCAGGCTCCTCCCCATCTTATTAGACTATATGGAATTGTATAGATGGGGTAAAAAATAGGGTTTTTAAATTTTTTATGCATTGTGTACGTTTTAGGAGGTTTAAAGAAATAAAAAAAAACATTATGAGTAATATTAGGACTTATAATAATCCCTCATTCCAATTTAATTATTTATAATGACTCCTAAGTGTTTAAACAAATAGCTTCATCTCAATGAGTCAAAATTAGCATAGTGATCAAGCTAGTGAGAAGGGTGGAAAACTTTAAGTGAGCTAATTTTAAGGTGTTCTTGATGATTATAAGGACATGGAGGGTCCTTAAATGTGTAATAAAATACATCCCATTTATTTTCATGGAAAATTGATACCTTTTTTGAGGCCAAGTGTGTAGGGTTCATGAAGGAAGAGTTTTTTTGAACTATAGATGATGATGGCTCATTCCCAGAAGATTTTAGATGACCTAACCTAAAATAAATACATGAAGAGGAATGTATAAAATCCTTCCTCTTCATTACAATCATAATACCTATCCTTAATTAGGTTTTGGATGTTTAAATATGTCCAAATAATGAAGGTGGTTTTATGACATAGAATGAAAACTTTCATGTCACTTGTCTCTTCTAATCTTGCATGTTTTGTCCCATATCCTCTTCTCATTCACAAGTAACTACTTTGATCATCTTTATGAGTGTATTTTTGAACCTTGGAGTTCTCTCTTCTTATTTATCTCTCAAATTATATAATAACTAGACATTTTGGCCTTTGTAATGTATGCTCCACCTGAGTATGGCTAATCCCTACTCATTTACACACCATTTGATCAATGAGACTATTGATTTTTAACTATTAATGATTGTTCATAGTGTGTTTTACATGTATGTTTAATCTTGCATAAGTTATAACTATTGTTTCCTTATCATGGTTGTCTCATTTTTACATTTATTTATAGTTAGAAAGATTCTTGTAGGGCATGTGAAGTGTTATACAAAATGTCAAGGTTAAGTGATTTAGTCTATTTACTAGTGCCATTAAAGGCCTCTTGTCTAGTCCTCCTCACCTACAAATTCATCCTAACCTCATAATGTAATATTGATGTGAGAATATTTATATTGGAGAAGTGTATGTTTGGTTAACATCTCGATTTCATGTGTAACATGAATCTAGTTAGAAGTCATCATCTAATTTGGTGTATCACCTCCCTTAGGATAGTTTGATTTCAATTTTATCTCTCTGTTCCTCCCCTAAAGTTTTAGGTGTAATATTGATCTAAAATTTTACATAAAGGGAGTTCTCCCTATCTAGATATTCACCTCATCCTTATTCTACCCACAATCTTAGAGGTGTTTCAATTGTGACACTTAGATGAGGAAAGCTGAGATATCTTCTCAAAGGGTGAAAATCCAAGTGATAATAGTAGGGTACCATGTGTGACCTAGATTCAATTATCTAGGTTTAGTTATTTCATGATTTGCATAACATTCTTTCATGACAGTAGATGACTATGGGCCATATTCTTTTTTTGAGTATTAGGATTTATGATATGTTTCCTATGTAATAACTTCTTGAGTTGTCCCATTGATAGATGATAATTTATCTCATATTTTGATATAGTGACATGTTCATATGCTATAGGATATACCTCATTCCTAATAAATATAAAATATGACTTGAGTAGATATTGTATGGAAGCTGTATGTAGGTATTATAGTTGTTTTTTGTTCTTGGCCATGTTTTTATCATGGACTTTCCATGTCTGTATCACTATACATTATACATGGTGGGTAGATCCATATATTTTTATCTTATATCATGGTCAATTAGGGTTTCCACCTCAAACAACACCTATATTAGTGCTTGGATATTTGTCATGACATGCTAGGGAGTTTAGGGGTAGCATAAGTGTAATAGTTTCTATAGATGTGTCTATCATTTATCTAGGTCAATCAAGACCTTATATTTGATAAATATGATGGTAGTAGAGAGCAACAAGATGGTTTGGAGAGGTAGAAGTGGCATAGAAGGTAGATATGGTAGTAGAGGAGGATGTGGATGTGGTTATTATTATTCCATAGTAGGCTTTGTAGGTAGGTGTAGATGTAGGTGAAGGTTAAAGAGGATGATATAAAGGTAGATACAGTTAATCATGGAGATTATATGGCATATCCTACATAGAACTAGTCCATAGAGTGATGGATTCATAGCGGTCTATAGTGTGTTAATGTTCTCTAGTATATTATTGTAGCGCCTTAGAGGCATGTTCCATTAGAGGTACTTGGAAGTTGATATAATGGAGAGACTATTATTGGTGAGTAATTTTATTTTAAATATATAATTGATGTTCATTATGTGAATATATAGATATATATATTTTTTAGATAAATGATTTTGATGTGTGTGTGTGTGTGTGTGTGTGTGTGTGTGTGTGTGTGTGTGTGTGTGTGTGTGTGTGTGTGTGTGTGTGTGTGTGTGTGTGTGTGTGTGTGTGTGTGTGTGTGTGTGTGTGTGTGTGTGTGTGTGTGTGTGTGTGTGTGTGTGTGTGTGTGTGTGTGTGTGTGTGATATATACTATACATTTGGTTTGTGTTTTATAGATAATTATAAGGATGATTTTATATGGTCAACATTTATGCATGCAACACACCATGATATTTTGGTTGATATATTATTACATCATGATACTACTGATATGATTGATCTTATTATACCTCTACCTAAATTTATGCTAACTAGTTTTAATTAGTTGGTGAAGTATTTTGAGAGCTATGAAGATGAGTAAATATCATATAGTTACCACTATTATTGAGTGATGGAGAGATACATGCATGGAATATAGTGGCTAAGGATTTGGACAATCATTTAGTTACATCTAGAGAGTTGGCATGTGTATAATACTAGGTGGGAAATCTATAATTATAAATAGATGGAATACATTCATAGACAAAGTGATTGTAGTGATCCATCTAGAGGGGTCAGTCTGAATCATCGATGGGTATTGTGTCCTGTCTACTAGATGGGAAGGGTGGACCATAACCATATAGCTATTTTTTGTATTGTACTTTTATCATGTTATTATATTGTATAAAATACTAGATCTATTGGGTGTGTGTGTGTGTGTGTGTGTGTGTGTGTGTGTGTGTGTGTGTGTGTGTGTGTGTGTTATTTATGACTCATGGATGTTATGTATGTATGTATTTTATTTTTAGAACATGTGTTTAATTTATAATATATGATATTATAAAATATATAATGTAGTTTGCATTCTTTTCAAGTAGTGGTGAATAAATGCATGGTTAAAAATAAGGATAGAAAAATAGAAAATGCAAAATGT
Source organism: Torreya grandis (assembly GCA_037957365.1). NCBI lineage: Eukaryota > Viridiplantae > Streptophyta > Pinopsida > Cupressales > Taxaceae > Torreya > Torreya grandis. The sequence continues at coordinate 25,309 of JARHVA010011162.1, forward strand.
AAAAATGTAATGTCAAATATATTATATCTCATGGAAAAATTAAATGTAAAAAAAAATTATGTTGGGAAGCATGTAAAATATTCAAATAAAATATTTTGTAAAAACACACTAAATCAAGTTTGAAAAACATGTAATATATAGGTAATGGAATGAAATATAAAACACACTAAATCAACTTGAGAAGCATTTAAAATTTAAGTAAATTATGAAAAATGAAACACACTGTATCAAGTTAAGAAGAGTGTAAAATGTAATTAAATGATAAATAAGTAAAATGTCAAGTGAAATGTTCAATTACATTTTTATTAATCATTCATTTTAAAAACATAGTTGTTTTATGACTAATTATGGTATGAAGTTTCAAGGATACTTTTTGAGGAAAACTTGGTCTTGTCCAAGTTCTTACACTATAACTTAGAAAGGGTAAAATAATGACGTAAATAATAATAATGGTAAATACATATGGATAATAAGGAGATTTTTGTGGAGAAGGCGTAGTCCTATCCAAGGCCTTACATTGCAAATCACAAAAGGAGAACCAAAAGGGGTATCATTAACTTACAAACCATATTCATCAATGAATAATCTTGGGAATTTTAAAATGAAATATGGAGTGGAAAAAGTGATACATAGGTATTTGTAAGAAACCTTATTAGGCATGAGGCATATAAGTAAATAAGTGTTAAAAATTTATTGGATAACAAATTCAAAAAATATTTCTTCATAATAAACACAAAACTTTATAAAAAAAAAATGTCGTACTAAGATAATCATGAAATTTATATAGATAAGAAAGATAAAATGGATATACCTTCCCCTAGCATGTTCTCTCTTCCTTTTGAACCTTAAAGAGTTGTCAGTCTATTGTGAGGATTGGGTACTTACATGAGAAAGTAGGTAGCACTAGAGATCATTTTGAGATTTACCATCCTAATTATTTATCCTAATACACTCCAATGGACTTCGACTCTATCATGAGGCCAACTATGGAGTTTGAGATTCAACTAAAATAAGAGAAGTGATAGGATATGAATCATGTATTTTGGTGTTATTTTGACTTTCCAATGTTTATTTTTTCCTTTTTATCATTACCTTTTGTTTAAATGATTTGTCTTTTACAATTTTATGGATTTTTTGATTCCTCCATATATATTTATAATAACCAAACATGAGTGATAAAAGTGACAAACATAGATAAAAATTAGTCTTTGGTTATAATATACAAAATACCTAAAGATTTCTTCATGTTGCTAAATAATTAGGCTTTCCCATAAATAAGTATGTGATCTTGAGGCTAACCATATGTGTGCTTAGTATGAAGGAAAAAATAAGGGGGAATGGAGATTAAGTAGATATGTGTTTTTAGTGATATAATGAGAAATATGCTTGTTAACTGATAATATGGTAAAGACAATATATTAAAAGGTGTTATCCTCTAATGATTTCTCCCCCTATTGGTGAGGAAATAGATTCGAAATTTGTTTTTCCAAACTAATATCATCTTATTAATCATCATATAAATCTAAAATATTAGGTGGTATGTTTCCTATTAATTCAAGATGATCGTTGTAACCTTTAGTATAGTTTATGGGATAAATAAAGAAATGTGATTCATGAAATGGTATGCTAGGTAAAGGATTGAGGGTAAGTATTTTTAATACAACTCATTATTACAATTTTTCCAATTTAAAAGGATTAGTATCTCCTTGAATATTTTATATAGCATAATTATAAGGAAATTTAACACATTGGCATGTTGATGAGGCTACTACTCTCATGCAATGTGTCCAAGATTAACTAAGTAAAATGTTATAAGAAAGTGGGAAGTTAAATATCATGACTTTGGCATGTGTCATGATAGGAGGAACTATGATAAGAATCCAAACATAACCTAAAGGAGGAATTTCTCTTCTATCATATCCTTAAGGTATATTTTTAGTAATTTAAGATTGTATTTGGAATATTCAAGTTTTTTAATAAAATTAAGGGAATTCATACAAGTGCATGAACCTTCATAAATTAATGCACATTTGACTTGGAAATATCCTATTTGAATACTAATAAAAAATGGAGGATTGTATTCATGAAGCAATATCTTATTGGAAATCATGGAAGAGATATGAATTTTTATTGAAAGAGAAGTATGTACCATTTTATCAACATTGATAAACATTTCTTCACACTATTGAAGAATTATATTTTTCGACCCTAGAAAAGTAACTTATTTCCCCATAGTGGGGGATGAGGAATGTTTTTTTTTTAATAAGAGTTGCATTAGCTAATTAAGATTATAAGGATAAGTTCTCATGAGTTATAGGAAATGGATTTTAGATGGATATGTGAAAGTTTAGATATAGGGTCCCATTTGTCATATCTCATTAGAATTTTAACTATAAAGGTGCATATATTGAAAAAAAATCATTTGAGGTATAGCAAAAGTACATTATAATTGATGTTGGTAAGGTATATTAGATTTATTTTTAGTTAATATTGGTTTAATATTTTATCTAATTATGTTGTCTTATATGACTTGGTTGAATCATTAATTACTTCTTTTGTTTAAGAGGAATAAATAGTAATAATAAAATGTTTTGGGATTTTTAAATGATGTGTTTTAGTTAAAGGAGAAATATAGTTTATATCGATAGTATTGGAGGTAGTGTCTAGTTGTATCATTGTATTTGACATGCACGAGTTAGTTGAAATTATTAGAATTTGTTCCGATTACCCCCATTCTATGAGATGGGATGGGTAAAAATCTTGAATAGTATAGAACTATGGTAAATTATTATAGTTGGAAGATATATGATGATCAATGTAAGAAACTAATATACTCTTATTATTCATGTTATTGATATTATAATCATTCATGTTAGTATCCATAAAGCCTTTGACATTATTAGTAGTGGGAGGTTGGTTAGAAATAACACGATGATTAGGAAGGGGGTCCTTATAAATAACTAAATTAGCATTTACTTGGTTAAATGCCTCATTTTTAGTTTTAGTTTAATGAGCCTTAGTTCTTACATAATAAGCTTTTTGACATGTGTGTCTAAGAGATCATGATCAAAATTAGGTCCAAGATGATAATACATAACAAATTTTATTAGTTGGTGACAAGTTTCAAGAAAATGGCCCTTTTGTTTATTAGTTGGTGACATTTCAAGAAAATGGCCCTAACTTACATGAAACCAAAAACTTTTGTGTGGATCATACCAATTTTTGTTAGGGTGAGTAGGATCAATATTTCATGGTAAAGGTTGAGTAATATGCTTTTGAATATCTACTAAGGAAAGTGGTTTATGAACATCTACATTATCTACTTGAGAAAATGTAGAGCTAGGATGAGAATTGTTAGAAATTGATGTTGAAGGAATATGCTCTATGGGATTACTTAAAGCAATGGATTAAATGGTGTGTATTAAATCATAGGTATCCATAACACCATTATTAGTTGCATGTAAATTTTTATATTTCATAATTAGTTGGGTCCCCATTGGATAATGTGAAGGCCCAAATTATCGTACAAGTAAATCTTGATGTTTAGCTTGGTCGAGGGATTCTTATTATAATTTTAAGTGAAGATAATTATTAAAATAAATGAAATATATTATCATCAAACATGTTACGCTAAGATTTTTTAGACAAGGTTTTCCATCATATAATGAGAAATTGTGTTGTTTTGGATTCTAATTATTTGTAATTGATAAAATGAGATAGGTTATTTCTGGGAAGATCATTATTATGGAAATTTTGAATGAATACATTAACTAAGTCCTAAAAGATAAGGATATAATGAGTTTTAAATTGATTATACCAATATAGAGCATCATTTTAAAAGGTTTTATCAAATATCTTTATGGAATAATAGGTGTTAAGATTAACCTAGTCTTTATATAAATTTCAATAAGTCTTGAAATGCAATGTTGGATCAATGGATCTATTATAAGTGATAGTGGGAAATTTGCCACCTATGTAGATGTTTACAATTTGATGGACTATAGGTTCATTTTTAAGTGTTTAATATAATTTTTAAGAAGTGGAGGTTGTGGTATAAGGTTACCATGTTCATCTCTAATGGGGGTGGGGGGAATTAGAATCTTTTGCTTGAAATTGAGTAGGTTGAGGTTGATTTTGGAAAGGCATTAATTGGTTTTGCATTTCGATCATTTGGTTGGAAATATTAGCTTTAATTTTATCTATTTTATTTAAAGTATATAATGCATTTGATTAGTGTCAATGTTATTCTGACTAGTATAATAAACATTTGATGCATTAACATTATGTGAGGCATTGATAATTTGAGATTCACTAGTAGTGTGGGTATTTTTAGTAGACCCACTAAAGGTCACACTTTCCATTTTTGTATCAATGGTTGGCATGGAAGATGATGTCATTCAAGTATATGGAGTCATGAGAGAGGAGAAAGATGTGTCAAAAGTCATAGAATGACTTTCCCTAAATACTATAACAAAGCTATGTGAAGGGTAATGGGGTTATCCAATATAAGGTCCCATCATGAGGTTATAAATGGATTAAAGATCCTTACCCAAATGTTGAGTATTTTAATTGATGAAGAGGATCATTTCAACCATGTATTCAAGACAAAGCTTAGAGGATTTATGAGGATTATTAAGGATCATCATTTAGTTTTATTTTATTATGTAGCTTTGTCAAACAAATTTTGCATGCTAAAAAAGTTGATCTAGACACTTACAATGGAAATGATAATAAAGAGGCTAAAAAACAAGATCAAGTTGGTTGATCTTATTAGACTAATAATATGACATAAAAATATAGAAATAAACTAGTTTGAGTTGTCAATATAATTGGAAAAGTAAGGAAATAGAGATATTTGGAACGTATTAGGTTGAGTTAGTCAAACTGGTTAGAAATATTAGAAAATAGAATAGTTTATAACCTGACTAAGTCAAGCTGGTTGATCTAGTTGTGTATTGGTATAAAACTAGGTGATTTAGTTCTAAATATAGAAAAGAAATTTAAGCACACAAGAAATTAGGTTAAGCTGATTAATCTAGTTGAAGCACACAACATAGAACTTATATTAATGCTGGCTAATGCTAGCCTAGCATACATTTTAGATGATCTTAAAACTAGATTATTTAGTCTAAAATATATAAAAGAAAGTTAAGCACATAGGCAACTAGGTTGAGCTGGCCAATCTAGTTAAAGCACACAACATAGAACTTATAATAATATTGGCTAATGTAGTCTATAATACAACATAGATGGAACACATCAAGCAACAAGTATTTAATTAAGATGTTAACTAATTATTTGAAAATAATATTGGGAATTTATACTAAAGGTTGTGATTGATAATGTAGGCTTTTAAAGATGTTTTTTCATTGTATAATGTCAAACCAATGTCTTGGAGTGATAACTATGGAGGAAGTGTCATTCCTATATCCCATTAAACTTAGTTTTAAGATCAAATTGGAAGTAACTTATTGACACTAACCAATAACTGATGAATCACAACCAAATGGATGGCTATATTCCTAAGGTTAAATTCAACATGAAATCCTCAAAATTTGTAAAATACCATGAGGTACACGGAAACTAAAGATCATGTTTACCTCTATACTATGGATATGAGTATTGGGACAAGCCCATCAAAATATGATATCTATAAATGATAGACAAAGACCATAAATATAATATTGCATAGCCCTTCACAATAGTAGCTAAGTAGTTTTAAAACTACCAGTACATAATTTTTAGGGAAAATAAAACAAAGTGAAAATAAAGGCAAAATATAATTTTTAAAAAACCAATTTATATTTTTTGAAAGAAAATAAACAAGTATCTAATGGATAAGTAAGATGATTATAATTACTATCAAATGCAAGTTAATTTATTTTGCTTGATCTTGTTTTGGTAATTTCACTTTCTAGCTTGATCAAGTGCCAACAACCATCACAATATCCTTCTACTTAAGCATAAATCACGTAGACAACATTCTGTGCACATAATCACCATGAACGAACACATAATCACCTTGTAAATAATTTTTTATACTATATATGATTGGTCAAACCTCCATAAATCAAACAAATGATCCTCATGGAGTACACATCATGATATAATATCTAATTTATCACTTAAACATTGAAACAACATCAGAATGAGCTTAATTACCCTTCTCAGGTTACTTATAGAAATTAACCAAACACAGTCAACTTTTAAGCTCAATATCTTTGTTTATACATATATTTAGAACTTGAAATTTTTATTTCTAGATGCATGTTAAAATTCTTTACATATTTTATTTTTACTACATGGTCAAAATTTGCATAGATCAAAAGATATAGCATAAAAATAAAGCATTAGTTTTCTTTTGCAAATTCAAATGTTCAAAAGAAAATGGTCATAAACCTCGAACACTATGCTCACATCTCATGGCATCTCTACTTAGATTAAATGTGCACCATTGATCTTCTTTGAACTTTAATGCATAGTACACCAATGCCTAAATGTTAACCCTTGAGTAGTTGACCTCATCTCATGCAATCAAGAAACTTTGACCTGATGCTTTCCATTTATCTCTTCAATATTGTCCTAACTTTAACTATTATAGACAACTATCACTTTCACCTCTTGACTTTAAAGTGCACCATTGATCTCTATTTGTATGATCACCCACTCACTGTTGAACCTTGGAAAAAGCTTGATCTTTATCTCTTCTCAATGTTAAACATTGAACACTTGGCACCATCTCACTACTTCCTAACTTCTTTGAGAAATGTGCTCCATTGCTATTTCTGAAAATTTAACTTGTGAAAAAATTAATATGTATGGGAACCTTTACAAAATATTTGTAAGGTCAAATTTTCACCTCCATATATTTTTCTTCGCTTGAGAACATGTTCTAAAATTTTGATGATACAATATTCCCACATAGGTGAACCCAACCATGTGTCAAATTTCTCCTAAAATCTTCACATGAGTGAGATATAATTCCATTAATCTTCTCATTTAGATTTTTTTGTCACAAAGCCAACAATGTCAAGAATTGCCTAGAAGGCTAGTTTTTCACATGCATATCTTTTGATGTGCTTTAGAGTATGATCTAAAATTTAGTAAAAATAAATAAGGATGAAAAATAAATAAACCCATATGATAATATTATTTGTAGATGTCCACATGTGCAAGACATTCCATCACCAAACTACTTACTCAGCTCTTTCTTGCCTCATACAAATTTGGCTAAGTATGGGAAAATAATGTCAAACTATCTAGGATCCCAACTTTGTACTTGCATATATTTTGATGAACTTACATTAATGACCTAATATTTAATACATAATAACTAAGAAAAGTTATTAATAAACCCATGTGACCATTTCCTCCTGAAACCTTCTAATGCATGTGAATGCTAACATCATCAACATGCTTACTCAACTCTATTTGAACATAGAAAACATTGTCAAAATGCCTAAGAGCCCAACTTTACACCCACATATATTTGATTGTGCTTAGGTGCATGACTTATGATTTAGTTCATAAAAATTAGGGACTAATGTGATCATAACCATATGACCAACTCCCCCTGACTCATCCACATGTGTCAATTATGATGTCATCAAACTACCTACTCAGATTTTCTACCATTGGAACTAAAATGTCTAGATGAGAAAAATGATAAATTAGGTGAATTCCACTCATACACACAAGCACTCAAAACATTCTTGAATTTTTGTAAGAACCTTTACTCATGCTCAAATCACCATACTCATCCCTGAACATCTCTAACCAAGCCAAAAATGAAGATCAACCAAGCCAACTTCAAGGACACTTTGACAAACACATTTCACACTTTGTCATTGTTACTTAGGCTAATAAATCACTTCATCCACTCATCAGGACACCTCTATTACATCACCATGACATATTACTAACTCTCTACTAGATGAATGCTACTACTTGAAGGTAAAACCCTAAGAAATGAAATCCTTTAATGATAATATAAGTAGATTTATGAACTGTAATGATGCATAAATAAATGATCTTCCATTTAGAAATGAATTGAAATGGGTATTTATAACCAACTATTAACCTAAACCCTCCTAGGAATTTCAATTATAAGTTTAGCTAGATTAATCTTGTTTGATAGGAAATAAATATGTTAGGCCACAAACTAGGTTAGCTAGGCTGATAGAGTACATCAAAAAATGAATAAAATGGGTGTGTTCTTAGTTCGGAGCTATTTTTGAAGGTGAATTACTTATAGGACTATATAAGTGGGTTTTAATTTCTTAGGGAGTTGGATAGAAGTATTTTTTAATTGTTTTAGGTAATAATATAGGGACAAAATCTTTCAAAACACTAAAGGTCTCCCAACCCCTTTCTTTACGCATACTTTAAGGTGTGTATTCATAAATATTGAGAATTGATAGGTTCTTACAAGAGAGAAAGAATAAATAAATGATAAAGTTAAAAATATTTTATGTATATAATATCTATCTTGGTGGGTCACATTCATGATTTGGAGAACAACCAACTCTCTCTAAATCAAGGAGTGAACTCCAACCCTCCTAACTAGGTTCATTACTCTTCTAAACACATCACAACCATGGCTTACTAACTACAAAAATAATAGGCCTACACACTTCCTCCTAATTTTATTTATAATAAACACCCAATGGATATTATCAATCATGTAGTTCTCAACACAAAATCTTCAAACATCATTCCACCCTATCATCATCAAAATTAATTCCTAATTGGAATTGTATTCTCATACATTCCTCCCAACAACACAGTAGCCAATAATATGCCACCTTACATTATTTCAAGTTACATGCCACCCACATAAAATCATGTACAAACACCTAACCCTTATTCATCTAATAGTATTCCTCCTTAAAATCACATTTTCTCTAATTTGACCCAGCGTGATAATTATTTTTTGACCTATTATACACCATGTTACCAAACACCTTATTTTCCTCCTAGAAGTTACATAAACAACCTGTATATAAACCCACCCTTTCAATCTTATCCTACCATGCCTTTGATATATTTTAGTACTATGGGGACTTATACTAAATATCTAAAGGAACCCATCAATCATAGTATATGAGGAGTTCTTATACCTTGTCACCTACCTAACCTTCCAAAATTTAAAGTGCAAAGAGATCCCAATGCACATGCCAAATTTTATCACATAGTCATTAGATAATTCTTTCCTTGGTATGTGGTTTTTGAGAAAATATTTCCTAAAACTCTAGAATTAATTTCTCTTGATTGGTACTATCACCTCCTTGAGGCCTCTATGCAATCCTTCTAACAACTCATCACATAATTCATTAAATCCTTTGATATGAACACATTTTTAAAAATTGGAATTTTTTAATTCCCTCACATTAAATAATAAAATAATGAATAAACTACCCATTTCATTATGATATGGAAACAAGTTATATATTCATCTACGAGTGTACCAAAAATGAATCAAAGGGAACTATGTGATCTTTTTCTTCACTCCCTTAACAATGAGATGAGGGAATATGTCTATAAGTTACCTTTTATATCCTATGAAAAATAACTTTAAATCACTTTAATAATTGATTAAGTATCCATTTATAATGATAATTGAGCCTATAGATCTAATGGGATAATAGTCACCCCTAATCAAAACTATGGTTTTTTTTCAAACATTTACCAAAATAATGCTAATAATAACCAAGGTCCCAAGGTTCTTAATCAAATTATAACACCACCACTAATGGTTTGACTTATGAAATAATAATCCAAACCATGTCAACAATAATCAACCATAAACAACAAACAAAAATAATGTAAATAATAATAACAATGTGAGGAACTAGAATCCTCCACCTATGGTTAATGGAGTTTATTTCAATAGACCCCCACCATGTAACACGCAATTTTAAAAGTAAAACTAGAACCAATTCTATAATTTTTACAATTTCCCATAGTTCTAAAACCAACCCTTTTACCAAAGTAAAAACCAATACGGGTTTTATCAATCAGGACAAATCTATAAGCCTAGGGAATATGATCTCAACATCTATTTCCTCTTATACCAAGTGGTTTGACATGACACTCATGCCTTTTGGGAGTAAAGCAAGTTTATTCAAAGACTTCTTGAAGAATAGATAAAACATTTGTTGATATGTTCTTAGGGAATGAAAATGCATATCCTCAAGCCCAATTCAATAGACCCATGACCCCTCAAAAATAAAATCTATTAGTCTATCAAAACCCTTTCCCAAAGCACCAAACACAATCTACCTAGAACCAACCATGGGGTAACTTGTAAAATAAACCAATTTAACATAACCAACATATATTTTCATGCACTCATTATGTCAAGGCTTATACTTATGGTAAAACCAACCTTGTTGTATCTCCCTAATTGGGGATCCAAGGTAAAACTATACTGATAAGAGTCATAGAGTTAGAAACTAAAAAAAAATTAATACCATTACTCACACATGGGAACATCATCCCATAAATTTTCACCCTTCCAACATCCTAGATGATGACAACATCCCAAAACCTATGGGAAACTAGAACTTAGTCACAGAGCTTACAAAGACATTCTCCCACATTTTGTTTCTTGACTTGTTCAAGAATTATCCTAGTGACCATTCAACATTTATTGATTCCATAGGGTTTGGAAAATTCTCCATTGTAACTCCTCCACCTCAAACCCAAATAAACCATATTGATCATGATATATTTCCCTAAGGGTAGAGTTTGAGGGATGTTGGATACTTATTTGACCTTAGGAGTCTCCCTCCTAAATATGGGATGGCTAAGGGGAGATCTAACCTTGTTTCCATAAGTTTATATTTACAAAAAATATTTTAAATGAGTAATTTTTTATGATGGAGTATCCATAAAAAAATCCCCTTTTCATTCCTACAAAAACTTGGTTATGGGGAAACCAACTACTCAACCATTCACAACACCATTCGAGACTATCATAGGCTCAAGTCCACCTTGATTAGAGCCATAATTTTTCTTGGGACCTAGATGGAATTATATTTAATTAATAAAGACACCAATAATAACATGATATTTGGTAGACCTTAGATTTATATGATGAAGGTAATCCCTTCTACCCTTTTTCAAAAAATAAGGTTCCCCCATCTTGGAAAGGTCTTTCTTGCCCAAGGGAACCCCAACCCCTTTGATTTCATTCAAGAAATAATGAACAATAAATTATTGTTACAGATTCATTATCATCTACCCAATAATGGTGTGACAAATCTCCCACATTTGGTTGAGGCTAGATATGCCCCTAAGCCCAAAGTGGTTTTATTGAAAAATGGAGCAGAACTTCCTAAAGATCTTTTAGAAGACAAAACTAATAAATTTAAAATATAAAAATTAATTTGTAATGATCTTAAGATAGTGTGTAATATTGACCATATGTATGCTAAAAACATAAATATCATATAAAAGGATACACCACGTGTTATTCCTTTCAAACTTCAATGGGTAGGAACTTACAATCTTTCATCATCTCAAGACTAGGAAACCTGAGATGAATTATCTTAAATATTGGATATAATCATGGTTAAGATTTTAGAAGATAAATATTACCTCTAATAATTATTTTTACTCTCCTTCTACACATTATCAATGGACCCTTCATTATTATGGGGCCCAATTCTATCTTGGAAAAGGGACAAGAGTCATCCTGATCTCCCTAGAAGAAGGATTCAAGCACTTCTATTCTAAATTTTAATTTAAGTGTAAAAATATTGGGTATTATTATGAATTTTTGTTTCTTTGAATTCTCATCATAAAATTGTTAGGCATCCAAAATCTAAAGATCCAAGGTAGTTCACAACTAGTCACCAAATAAGTTGTAGAGATTTATTAGACTAAGGCCAATCATATTCAACTATATAAAATTGTTATGCACAAATTATCTAAGGATTTTGATTTTATTTCCATAAAATTCTTCCCTAGGGAAATAAATTATATTTTTGACTCTATGGTTGCTTCCTCCTTGAATTTTGATCTTCATCTTGTGGGTGCATGAATTATATTTTATAGTCTTAGTTAGGATAAAACCCCTTGTGTAAAAAGTGTCTATTGACAGAAATATCACTAGAATTGGGAAGGATATTATTCCTTTAGTCTTTGACCTAGTTAAGAATGAAAAGTCCATTATCAATTTCATGCATGATTATGATTACCTCCCATCCTTACATCACAATATGGGATTTTCTCTTACCTATTATCCTGCATCTTCCCTTAAAGATGGATATCATGATTCTTATTAAAATGTTGAAGATTGCTTATATTTTATCGATGAAATTAAGGTCTTAAATGTAGAAGGTGAATATGTTGATCTTCCTCCTACTCTAAAATAATTTGAATAAGGAAATCCCTCCCTCATATATCATACCATTGATATAAATATAGGGACTAAAGAAATCCATAAAATCCTCAATCTTATATTTTCACTCTCACCAAAGGAGGTGGGAGATTACAAAAAGTTGTTTAGTGAGATTTCCCAAATTTTTAAATTTTCCTAAATAGATATTATAGGTAATAAACCTAAAGTGGTCATCACAATTTGGTTACTATGCTTGAATAAAAATGCCTAAAACAAAATTTGGATTAATGGTAAAGGAATAGGTTATTAATCTTCTCAAATTAGGGTTCATAAAACCCATGGACTATTTTAAATGGATTTCCAACATCATCCTTATTCTTAATAAGAATGATAAAAGAAAGACATGTATAATTTTTTGTGATATTAATAAAGAATGTCCCTAAGATAATTTTCATCTTCCCTCCATTTGCATCATAGTTAATTTTATGATAGGTTATGATTTTTTATCCTTTATAGATGGATTATCTAGTTACAAATAAATATTTATCTCTTGTTGGCCCCAAATTTTGGCTAAGTATTGTGCATTATGTTATGGAACTAACAGGACATGGAATAACCATGGTGTGGAACTTGATAGGCACAAAATTAGCATGGCATAGAACTAATAGGAAAAAAAGGACAATAGAAATAAAGGACTAACATGAGAGGACCCAGTTATAGGAGAATGAGTCATGAGGAGCCTGAGAACATAGGACTCATAACAGAAGTGAAAGACTAGGGGAGTGCATGATAAGTGGGATAAGTTATGAAAATATTCATATAGGTCACCTAGACCTTATTCATCATAATGAATACACCAACCCATAAGGAGAGGAATTCTTGGCAACAAATATATAGCATAGAGTGAGGATATAGGGGGCACAAAGGCCTGGGTTTTTAAGAAGAACTAGTTGATTAAACACCACAACTCTCAATTTGTTGAGATCTTGTTGATGATTTACTCTGGTCATTAATGTTGTAAATACTTGGTTCGGGATAAACAAGTATAAATACCCCTATTGTAATCACCCTATGATTATGTTATTTTTTCCTTTTGATGCTAAAGTGTAATATATGAGTACTGGTCATTATATCATTCATTATGTTCATGATGAATGAATGTGTTATGCTAAATAGAGCATAATGATTAGAATGAAGTATGTAATCTGATCTATCTCTTCTTTTTCAAATTAACAACTTAGACTAATAATGACAATAGTCTATGTAATCATGATGGCTGAGTTTGGTAATTCTACGAACAAAATAGTTTACCTATGTTTTTATATAGTAACCATTTAAATATATAAGAGGAAATAATATGACTAAGATATTAGCACTAAGCAACAAAACCTATGGCAACAAATCTTCCATTGCACCCTTCAAGTGAGTGCATAATACCATAGTCTTATGTGAAAGGGCCAACACGTTATCTCATTAGGCTAGACTCAAGCACCAAAACTATAATAATATTAAAAACCCTAACATTTTTGATCCATTACTAGGACATGTATAACTTACCATTCAGCTATGGAAAATGTTTGAGCATATTACTCTAGAAAATATAGAAGAATGGATTACTAGTGTTGAAGATAACTTTGTAGTCCTACCTTGAACCAAGAATCTCTACATGGTAGTGGGTAGAGTTGAACATCTACAATGCATTATATGAAACCTACTTTGTTGAGATCCTATTTTATTTACACACTTATCTATCAATCTATACTGAAGGATGATCAAAGAATCTTGAAAGGAGATAGTCTTGAATGCTAGAGTGGCAAAGATATTTAACATGATTTAAAACTCCATGGATGAGAGATATTAACATTTGGTGGAGAGGAGTTATAAATAGCTACATTCTAGAGTATTCTATAACTACATATTCATATCCTAAAGAAGCCAAGTTCTAGTTCCTTTGAGAACTATGTGGCCATTATATTAGGCTTCTTACTTTCAAAATCAAGAGGCTATTTTTTGATGTTGGACTTGAGACTATACCAATGGAGAGATAAATCCTCATGTACATGAGACACACATTTAGAAGGGGAGAAGAGGAGTTGGTAGAATATTATGGGTTAAAAATGGTAGACAGTCAATGTGCATTCCAAAAATGGAAGAATGATGAAGATCAGTAGAGGATTATAGGAGTCAATAGTGTGGGAAGAGATCAAGAGAACTCAAGGAGTGTTTTTAAGAGCTATAGGGAAGTAAAAATTCACAAGGACACCATCACTTTCAAGTCATAGCCTATGCTACTGCTATCATATGAAGATAAACTTGCTAGATGGTAATAACTAAAGAACCACATCTCAACCAACCTAGATCCCCAACTATAGTGCATGATCATGATCTTGAGTTAGATGAAATACACACATGTAATTAGGAAATAGACAAAATGGAATCAAAATTGAACCAATAAGAGACACTAAAGTTGAGCCTTTTAACACTCATTTAGACTTAACACTTTTTTCCTTCTTTGAGGGAATCGTATGGTATAATTTGGAATAATTTGTGGACTAGGCCTACAAGGAGATAGCACAAGCCCTAATTTGACTAATCAATCAGATACTATGCCCCATATCATGAGCACTACTATTGGAGGTGGACTAGGTGGTGGCACAAGAGGTAGTGGACTTCCTTCTCAAGGGATCGAGGCTAGAGGTTCCCAACAATCACCTATTCAATCACCTAAAAAAACTATGATATACTAAAAAATGACACTTCACTTTGTATAATATAGGGGCATAGAGAATGTAGTTGAGGACATCCATAAATGCAAATAAATTTGGAGGTCATGAGTTATTACTTCTTTTGAGCATAAGTCCACCTAGTTTAAATGAATACTTTTGGAGTGCTTGCACAAATGGTATTGAAATTTTGACCCTCAAAAAGTGGTGGTAAATTATGATAAAATTAAAATAACCTTACTTCAGGAGTTTAACATTCCCAAATTTTATCAATACAACATATCTATGCTAAAGGATATAAAGCATGGAATTACTAAAAGCGTGTGAGAGTATGATGCATAGTTTAAGACTTTATTGTCTAAATTTTCATTTGATATTAATGTTTCTCATCATACATAATGGTTTTTGGGAGGATTTTTACTACCCTTCCAAAGACCATTATGTCAATGGACTTTCACTAGCCCACATAGGGCTTTAGAAGCTATTCTTTATACTAAGGTGGTTAGAATCATTAATAATGTGATCAATCCTTTCATGGAAGCCCAAATAGCTTTAATATCATCAAAACTAGAGAATTTGATAAATAATAATGTATATGATATACACATTGGTGTTTGGTACATAGATTATGAATTTGAAGGGCATACATGGATTAATTTCCCATGCAAGAAAATCCATGTGGTACTTAAACAAACATGTGAAATATGCCATGAAGAGCATGATTTATTATCTTTTTATATTCTATAGATAGTTATGCAAACTAAGGTGTCTGACTATTTCAAGATCTATTATTCCTAAACTCATGACACTAATGAATACCATTTGATTAGTGACATCCATGAAACATGGACACGTATCATGCACCAAACCTCTATAGGAAATAATCAAGACAATGGTGGTTACTATAGATGAGGATGATGAGGTGGTAATTTCCCACTTAGGACATGTTATAAATGTGAATATTTAGACCACTACTAATGATAATATCTAGAATACCATACATGTGCTTTCTATAAAAAGGACCATCAGTTGGAAGAGTACCCTAACTTATATGTGGCTATCACTAAGGAGTAAAATGAAAAGGGTAATGGTATGATTCAATTTCATAAAACACATTGGTTCACCCACTCAATTATCCCAATAGTTTAACAGGTAAACATTGCCACTTGTAGTGGGGGATAATATTAGTCTACCTCAATCCCATTGAGAAAGTGCAACATGAAGAACCACAAGAAAGAAAATATGTTAATGCCCAATAGCCAAAGAATGTCCCCCAAGATACGATGGAATTTGTATGATAATTTTAGGGAGATACTTAGTTATTTAGATACAAATAAGTAATGCATCATGTTGATGTACAAAGGGAAGCTGAGCCTCAAAATGTGGCACATGATGACTTTCAAAAATTATATAAGTCTATGCTAGATTAGGATATTATACCATAGCTAAGCATTTGGATTAAGAATCAAGCTTGAGTAAAAAATGAGGTTTACCCTCAAGTCATTAGGTAGAGTGAGGATCATTTCCTTAATCATGATCAATGATAGGAGACTCTTAGTTCCTCTACTCCTCCAAAAGATCAAAAATTATTGGTTAATGTTACCATCAATTGAGGGTAATACAAGACATAATAATAGACATCAAAACATAATAAAATATCCTCACTAAGGATGAATAACATAAGATGTCCATTCCAACACTATAACCTTCACCACATGTCTTGTTTATGGTAAATAAGACCCATGCATTACCTATGAGGGTCCTTAAGAATGAAATAGTTGACATACTTGGCATGCCTTTCAAGGTATATTTTGAGGTTTTGAAACTAGATGAAGTTGATAATTACCTAACTCTATTGGGATGACCTTAGTTTTATGAGAACGATGTAGACATAAGCTTCAAGAATCATTACATTAGTTTTGAGAACACTGATTAGCATGTTGTGATGCCACTAGATCAAGCACAAGGACCTCTTTACATATAGCATATCAATGTTGATGAAAACATAAAATACATATATAATGTAGCTACAAGTAATGATGAATAAATATATCCCACTCTAGATGGCATTCTTTAGTCCCTTTCTGACATTACAAGAAATGCTTGTAATTATTGGGTTTATGGTGGCTATGACCTTACTAACAGAGTATGTGGTACCATCAATAGCTAGTATAATGTGCCACACTAATTTAATAAATGACATAGGTTCATTCACCTTATAATTATCCAAGTCATGAGGGTACCTATCATAGAAACATTGCTCAAAAGACTCGATCAAACTCTAAGGTTGTATGGGTAGATGAAAGTTTGAGACTTCATTCAACACCTTGAAAAGTTTTACCACACCGATGTAGATCATAAATAATCTTTGGTCCATCTCTTTGATGGCATAGCTACATGATGGTGGTGAACCCAATATGAATGACTCCTCAAGTGGGATCATGTGTGCTTATTCCTACACCACTAGTTCCATCATGTTTGTCTATCTAGGCAAGAAGGCCTATATGGAAAAGGGGGAGATGGACTTGACTAACATCAATTTTAGGTAGATAATAGTCAGACAATAAGTTCATAACTTATTTTATATACTATGTCCCTAAAAGGATCTAAAGGGTGGAGACCCTAAGGAGAATATTCCATTAGTACCAAGTGGACAATAGGCTCCATAAAAGAGGAAAAAGATGACCTAGGAACCTCTACCACACCAATCTCCACCACACCCCTCTCCACCTCTACCACACCTATTTCTATCATGCCCCTATCCACCTCTACCATGCCCCTCTCCATCATCTCTCCCTTATCCATCCCCACCTAATCCTTCTCTATCTCCTCACCCATATTCTCCCCCATGTCCTTCCCAACCACACCCTACTTCACCAAACTCTTCTTCTCCCTATCCTTCTATTCCACTTTCAACTCCACCATTTCTACCTACACCTCCACCTTCTCTGCTACCTCTACCATCTCCCCCTAAATTAATTCCATCACCATCTCCCCCAAGGGCTTATAATTCAAAAACTACACATCAACAAGCCATAAGGCCAACATCCCAATAAGATATTCTTAAAGTATAGGTTCAAAACTTGGATTCTAAATCTTAGAATACTCCATCCCTAGTGTGGGAGGAAGCCATCTCAAATGACTCAGTACTTAATAAAAAACCACTCTATGGTGAATATGAGGATGGTGAGGAAGAATAAAAGAGTGAAAGGATCGATGGTAGCATCCCCATGGAATTAATGGATAGGCCATCTTGGAGTACATCCCTAGTAAGGGGAAAGAACTGACATAATCCTTGAAAGATCTTGGTGATGATATATTTTCCAATCCACGTAAGTGTTATAAATTTAGCATCCTTGATAGGATGCTCTATCTATGGCTACACTTTGTTTCTAAGGATGCAACCTTAGAAATAAAGTAGGTGTCATTCCTTTTAGACATGTATAATGAAGAGTGAGAGTTTGAGCTTCCATATGGTAGCCCCTCTTTGGGACTAGATACTCCTATGCTACTCAAGCCACTATGGGTGGATCCTTAAAACACCCACCCCTTCAAGAGAGCATAACATTTTTGAATATGGCATTAGAGGTCACACATAGAATATTTTTTTAGATTTTGATGCACACATTACTAAGATAAAATATTCTAAAATTTTGGGTATGTAAAATAAAGAAGTTTTTAAACAAGTGCTCACCAAAGAAGTGGCTACTCTAAAGCAATAGATACATGAGTCCATAGATACAAAAGTGAGATTTGAACCTCTGTAAAATAATTTTCAAAAGGAAATGTCACTAGTAGATGGTGTACCTCTTGATGGGGATGCTATAGATAAGCTAGATACCTTGGTGAGCCTTCTATTAAAGTGATTCAAGGAGTAGCCCACACTAAAAGATTAAGGACTGGAGCTAGTAGAGTAGTTCACCATGGTAGTTGATGTCTACAAGTGCACCTTATAAAGGATTGGGGAAGTTATCCCCATTTTGGAAGGAGTTTTTTTACAACTTGTGCACTTTAATAAAATCTTAGAGTTTTGAATCCAAGCTAAAGAAACCTAGAGGTGGTAATTAGATGATATTGCACTCCTAATAAATGATCATGTAGAGAGTGCCAAGGCATTCATGGATATGGATATGATAGAGGATAAAATAAATACACATCATCAATAGATGAATAAAAGTTTTGAATCCCTCCAATGATAGGTTGACAAAGAGGTTTCAACACTTGAAGATGACCAAAAGGATACTACTACATCCTTGGATGAACTAGTCAAGAATGCCAATGAGACCTATAATCAACCCAAGGAGATGAAGAAATATAAGGGGAATATTAAATAAATAACTAATAAGGGGTTAGAGGTATTGTCATATTGTGTTAATTTTTATAAGGAGATCGAGTAGATAGGACCCAAGTTTTTGATAGAGGCCACTAGTGTAACATAGTTTTGGACATACTAAGAGCATAGTATGGGGTGATATTTGCTCCAAATTCTAGATAAGTATTGTCTATTTTGGCATGAAACTAGTATGGTTTGAAAGAACCATGGCATGGAACTTAATAGGTGCAGAAGTACTATGGGGTAGAACCAATAGGGAAAGAAAGGACAATGGTGGGAAAGGACTAGTGTGAGAGGACCCAGTTAGAGGAGAATGAGTCATGAGGAACCTAATATGATAGGACTTAGAATGGAATTGGAAAACTATGGTAGCACATGGAAAGTGGGATTAGTTATATAAAAATTCATATGAGTCACTCAAACCTTATTCATATGAAGTGTTGCACTGGCCCACAAGGAGAGGAACATTTGGCCATAGAGATCTAGGATAGAGTAAGTATATAAGGCTGCAGAGGCCCAAGTCTTTAAGAATAACTAGTTGAGTAAGCACCATGAATCTTAGTTTGTTGAGATTTCATTAATGGTTTACTCTGGTAATTAATGTTGTAAATACTTAGTTAGGGATAAATAGGTATAAATACCCCTATTATAATCACTATGATGATGGAATTTTTGCCATTTGATGTTGAACCATAAAATATGAGTGTTGGTCATTATATCATTTATTATGTTCATGATGAATGACTGTGATATGCTAAATAGAGTGTAATGATTATAATTGATTATGCAATCTAATCTATCTCTTCTTTTTCAAAGTAAAAATTTAGACTAATAATGTAAATATTTTGTTAATCATGATGGCCAAGTTTGGTAATTCTAGGAACAAAATAATTTGCATATAATTTTAAATAGTAACCATTTAAATACATACGAGGAAAGAACATGAATAAGATATTAACACTATGTAATAAAATCTGTGGGAACTGGTCTTTCACTGTGCACTTTGGGTACGTGTGTAAGACCACAATCTTGTATGAAAGGACCAACATGTTAGCTTGTTGGGATAGACACTATTGCCAAAGCTATAACAATATTAAAAAACCTAAAATATCTAATTAATATCAAATAAATACTTACATCACTACACCATGGGGGAATTTTTTATATGTATTCATTCCCTTTAGGCTTAAAAACATTGAGGCAATGTACCAAAGAACTATGACCCATATTTTCCATGATCATATCCATAATATAGTCGAGGCTTATGTGGAAAACCTTATAGGAAAAACAAGGTGAATGATTTACCATTTAGAGGTATTGTGTACCATTATCTAATGTTTGATCAAATATGGTGTCACCCTCAATCCAAAAAATGTGTGTTTGGACTCACAGGAAAATACTCCTGGGTTATGTTATCTCTCAACATGGAATCAATATTAACCTAGATTTTTTTTTACAATCGTAAACATGTTCCCACTACTTATGACATAGGAATTAGGTAATTTTTTGAGAATATGGGGGAAATTAAAATATTCATACCTAACCTTACTTATGTATTTCATCTTATAAATAACTTGGTTAAGAAGGCAAGTGGCTTGATTTAGACAAGTGACTATTATGATGCATTTAAAGTGGTAAAATGTTTTCTTATGACTTGTATAAAACTAATGGTACACAATATTTACAAGCCTCTCATAGTTTACATTCGATTGATTGAGGTGTCTCTTGTATACATGTTATTTTAAGAGGATGATCATTAGTTACACTCTGATTGACTACAAGACATGGTATACTCAAGAATAGAATGAGTGTTTGTCCATTGTGTCCATAACCAAGTGGTTGTGATATTACATGCTTAAAAAAGAAATGAGGGTTATATTAAGGTCTTAGGCATTACAAACATTATTATCCCAAACATCCATTTTATGATTTTTTTCTATTTCATCATGCTCTTAAATGAGTTTAAACTTGTGCAAGTCAATCAAAATTTTATTATAGGAAAAATCATCATTGATTGGTTTGAAGAATCACCCTTATGTGTCAATGTTCTCATAAATACCAATTTTCCTAATGATATAATATATTACATAGAGAAACATGTTATTGTTTCCTCTCATCAATATAATGGCATCATCAAAAATTTAATTAATTGTACTTATCCCAAGGGTACCAATTCACAACAAAGGCTGTTCCTTCACATCATTTCATAAAAATAAGTTATTCTTAATGAGGTTATCTATCATAAATATTTTGATGGCATGTTAATAAATTGTGATGATAAAAAAGAGTTATAAAAGGTCCTCTTTCATTAGCATATCAATGTTTATTGTGGGTATTTTAGTGGTCACCTAACTGGCCAAAATAGTCAGAGGATGTGATACTTTTGGCCCAATACCAAATAAGATGCAGCTAATTATGTGAGAAAATGTGATCAATGTTAATATTTCTCCCATGAGATTCACATTCCCACTAGGGCATTGCATCTAATTGTCACCCCATCACCCTTTTCCACTTAGGGTCTAGATTTGCTTGGCAAGATTTCACCCACCTCCTCACATGGTCACCATTTCATCATTAAATCCATTGGTTATTTCACTACGTGGATGGAACCCATGCCTCTAAAAATTGTTACTAAATCAGTAATTACTAAATTCAGTTTGAATCAAATCATTTATCTATTCAAATTCACATAGATCATTATCATAGATAATAGATCTCCTTTAATAACCCTGAGGTCCATGAAGTGTGAAATAAAATAATTATATACCATTACACGACCTATATATACTA
>JARHVA010011162.1:52500-86662 GCA_037957365.1 Torreya grandis
AGGAATTGGATATATTGAGTGATTTATAGATGACACTACCTATGTAATAGGTCTAGTAATTTGAGAATCTAAATAAATTGGTCTATGAGTTATAGGGTTCTTAGGGATCAATCTAGTATAATATGTTCAAGCTGACATGGATGCTTTATGTTGATAACCATGGGAACTCAATAACAGTAATCTTCGAATGAAAGGGATAGAGAGAGGTTCTCTAGAATCTATAAAATTTATTTAATGTATAGGTCTCTCTGGGATAGTATGTGTACATGGTACATTATATAAGTAGATCTCACCTATAATTATGGCTCAACTAAAATCTATGGTGTGCTAATAGAAACTGGACTCAAAATTATAGCCAGTGGCTACTATGTAATTGCCTATGGGATAGGTAAAGGATACTCATATGGAAAACCCTTAACTATAACCACTTTATTATAATGTATATTCACATGGTATACCCAATAACATGTTGAATGCACATGCACTATGTATGACTAAGAACCTAGTGGACACATATGCTAGCCCTACCTTTAATGGAAGTTAAATATCCTTGATGGAGTTTTAAATGTGGCCACTAAAACCACAAATAACTATATTGGTCATATAAATGTCCTAATATAAATAATTCAAGTATTATAGAAGTGTGATAGTACACACATTAACACTTAACCCATTATTAACCATGACACTCTAAATAAGATGATGATCAACATAGGGTCGTACAAAGAGTGCATATAAATATGATTCATCATCAATAATACAATACTGTAAGAAATTGATGAGAGGTCTAGATATCATTATGGTATGATATACACCATTGATATTATGTAGGGGGTGTGTCCTCTATAGTAGTATGATAGGATGTGAGTTATGGATGTGAATGATATGTATAGTGAACACCTAAATTACCTCCTACCTCATTAACTTTATGTTTTATAAAAAAAATACAATTATATTTTCAATGATTTATCTTCCATTAGTTTAAATTTAGGTTATTCTATAGGTGTTCCCACATCAATGATGTTGACCTATATAAAATCATGTATCTTATGTCTCAAATTGATGCATCTATTTATAGTATGGCTTGGTGACTTGTGATAGTTATAGAATGCATTGGAATCATAGTTATTTGTAAGAGGACTAGTCATATAAACCTCTTTGATGGGATGGAGAGATATGGAATTATATTCCAAGAGCTATTATAAAGCATGTGTTGGTGATTATGGAAGATTTCTGAAAACTCTCTATGAGGATCTGATAAAACCAAGTGAGGAGGTGGCTATGAATCTACATTAATTTTGGCCTTTTATCATTTTTTTCTCATTAGGTTTTAACTTGTATGGAGGCTTATTAAAACTCTTATTATTTTAATTTTATCTAGTTGTATACTTTAATTTTCCCATAAAGATAAACTTGACTTCCCTTTCTTTCACCGTGTGGCATAAATCTATTAATGTTGGAAAGTTCTTGAATAATATATCCTCATGTAATGCTAGTAATATAATTTATTGAATATGTCTTGGATATATCTATCTACCATGGGGATAGTCATCTTTGCTAATATATTTTTATATAACAAGATATATTATGCTATAAGATCATTAATTTTTTTCTTAAGTTGATCCACATGAGCATATGAAACCTTATAACTAATGTTGATTGAAAAATGTGCCAAAAACATATCTAACAATGGATTTAATGTGTTTTAATAATTTGGAAGATTATAAAACCATTATAAGGCATAATCCTTTAGACTTCATGAGAACAAGCTAGTAGGAAGCCAATAATTGGACATATAGTCTAAACATGTTGTGTGGAAAGCTCATAGATGGTGTTGTAAGTCACTCTTACCATCATAGAAAGTAATATTACATGCTAAAAATTTTAGTGGCGAATGAGTTGTTATGTGTTGTGCAAAAGGTTTATGTAAAATAACATGAGAATCTAAGGCTTCGGATGGCCTAGTATCACCTTGATGAAGATGTAACACCTTAACCTATAGATCATGGATGTCATGAATAAGGGATTGTACATCTAGAGAAAATGAACTAGCCATATGAGGTGTTTCCATTATTGAAGTTTATCTAGTTAAAAAATGTTATTATACATTCTGAGTTGTCCCCAAAGTAGGTGTAACAATATTATTATCTGGGGGTATAGAAGATTGACCATTATTTGATTTAATCTTTATTTTCATTATGGAGTTTAGAGTCTTTTCATGATCAATGGGTTGTTCTTGAATTTTACCTCTAAAAATTTATAAAATCTCATCCTTATTGATTATAATATTTTCTTTATTAAGTGGGGGAGAGTGTCTCAGTTGCATATTGTGTATCATTTTTATCTTGATTATATTGCTCATCTTTAGATGCATTATCATTGAATTCAACATAATCAAGGTGTGAAGGATAATGATGAGGGTTGTAGCTAGTCCTTTATCCATGGTATAATTTGGAATGGAAGGAATTTGAGTATGCTTAATAGGATTTCCTCTAAGCCTATCGTTTCTTCTTAAAGAAAGAGATATAACATTTTGAGATGGCATATAGAAAATAAAATTAAATAGTGTTTCTAAAATAGAATATATAAAATCTAAAAAGCCTAACATAGCCAAGGTAAATATGAAAAAGAAGGATATAAACCCTAATATCATCTAGGTCTAGGTTTTGAGTACTATTTAAAGTAAATGGAGTTCACCAAATGTTTAAAATTTTAAGGGTTATAGAGTGTAAGCCCTAGGTTGTTAAAGGGCTTGAGTACAATAAATTAGGGTATAAATTATGTAATAAGTATAACAATTAATTTAAGGAAGAACTGAGCTAATCTAATGTTTCTAATAATAATGAATGACACAAATGAATACTTAGTTGATAATTCCTGAGATGAAGGATCTAAAAGATAAAAAATGGTATAAGACTTGGTCTAAGTGTTGTAAATAAGATCTAGGTGTCAAAAACCCTCCTAGATAATAGTTCCCTAACTTGGATAGTAGCATTATGTCACTAGTGTTCACTTATGTAACTAATTTCTTATATGTAAGAACTTATTTGTAATTATGGGAACACTTGTGTCTAAATATACTAAGCATGTTCCTATGTGGACAAACCCTGATTCATTATCTATGACCTATTTTAGTTGATTTTATATGAAAACCTTAGACCTATATATGATTAGGGAATTATATTGGCATAAGTAATAATATGTGTGGTGTTATTTTGGTAGGCTAGACATCCTCAACACCTCCCTATGATGAGAATTTCCTACATACAAATACTCCAAGGAGGAATCAAGCTCGATGTATTTGTCCCCACCTAAGTGATGGTGCAATTGCAAGTGAAGCTAATATGAATGCTAGTTTGAAGATTCGAGTGAGGATTGAGACTCTAAATATATTTATTTTGAGCTTATGAGGGATATAGATGAATTTATGTAAAATTAAGGTATAATAGGAATTAATAACCTTGGTTGTGCACAACTTATTATGAGCTTATTTGGTGTATTTGTAGTTGATGTTTATCTATTGAATACAGATATAAAATTCATGTATATATTGATTTGGTGCTTGTGTGGGGTTTCAAATAGCTCTATGTTGACCCTAAGTGTCTTTAGGATTTAAAATATATCCATTGAGGATAAAAAGAGGGAAAACGATAATAACACTAACATAGGACATTAACACTATGGTTTCAGTGTCTAAGTTGTAGAATCTGAGGCACCAAGGGCATGGGGCATAGATTCTTAAGGAAGGGTTTGAGTCTAATTTTTAGATGTATAGGGATGTATGTGGCCTACATAAAATCTAGATAAGTGTCTAAATAATCCTTAAGATAGGAATAGGGATAAGATAGGGATGGATGATGACTATAGTTTACATGATAAAAAAATTTAAAATGTAGCTTACCACCCCATTTCTTTCTTCATATTGCCTTATTATCCTATGGAAAACATTATAAAATTTAACATAACATTGTTTCTTGTCTTAGATATTACAAGCTAAGTATACCTTCTTTCTCACATCTTTTTGCAAAGCTTAAAAAATATTAGCCTACAACCTAGTCTAAAAGTTTGTCCATGGTACAATCTCCTCTTGTGGTCCCCTCTAAGAATAAAACATTAACATGTTCAAAAATAGGTAATATTTCTTACTTTTTTTAGTCTTTGGTGTTGAACCCTTCCATTGTACTAGTTGTATGTGTGGATAAAGGCATTATGAAAAATGCGATAAATAGAAAGAAAGACGATAATCTAAATAAATAAAAAACTTATGCCAATAATATTAAATTTTCAAATATCTCACCCTTTGCTAAAATTTGATGTTGAACCCTCACATATTACTAGTTGTGTGGAGTTATAACTAGGGAGATATGTCACTACTAACCTACAAATAGTCTTTAGTGATTAGCCCATGTGTATTCCTATTTACATGAGATTAAGTGTGGGTGGTTAAAAATAAAAGTAAAAAGTAAATTTAAAATCAATATTACATTAGGAAGTATAAAATAAGGGTTATTTAAAATTTATTATGTATATGTCTATGATAAAAGGGATAAATTTATCTAATTTACCAATTTTTTTAGGGATAGTTAACTCTAGGTGAAGACAACAAAGTTAGTATTTTTATGATTTTAGCAAGATGTACATTCTTCTCCTTTCCTTTTAAGGATTAGGTCATCCTCATTTTCCATGTGAAATTTTGATGTATATTTTTAATTTTAATCATCTCATATATATCATGTTATCCTTTTTAATCCTTTTTATAAAAGTTGAAAGTCATATGATGTATAAACAAAGTAACCAGGTCATTAACTACAAAACAACTATTCATGTAGTTATAGTTTTATGTATATCCATCACATTACATCATTTTCATAAATTTTTTTTCCAAATTTTATATAGATAATAATTTCCATATAATTATGAAAACATAAGAGATACATGGTATATCATCACATGCCTAGTCATCTAAAGTGCATAAACTAAAAAAGCACACATAAAATTAAACACAAAATACTTAATCGAAAGTCATTAAAATATTATGAGACATGATTTCCCTTTATGAAGCTATATGTACTAAATACATGATTGTAAAAACTTTAAATTTATTATGATATATATATATATATATATATATATATATATATATATATATATATATATATATCATAATAAATTTAAAGTTTTTACAATCATGTATTTAGTACATATAGCTTCATAAAGGGAAATCATGTCTCATAATATTAAAAAAGTCAAAATACAATGTTTTTAATATACATGTTCAATAGTAGTCTTAAGATCATATCCTCATCTTATGGTAGGATCCTAATGTTGAAGAGTGTCATGGGTTGTGGCTCTTGGGACACCTCATGTTAGTCCCTCTTTGAGAGGTTGTCTCTCCCCATTTTCTTTAGCTAGAAAAGGATCAACCCCCTTTCTTAGCCAAAGCATCAGTAATATCCTACACTTGAGCCTCTATCATTATATCTCTCATATACAAGATGGCATTTTATTCCTTAATATTAGATAATATCATAGATGCATGGTAATATGAGGTATAAACTATTTTCTCTTATCAATAATTATAGGTAGTCCTTGATCTACCAAAAATTGGTCATAATTCATGTCATTCACCACTTGGAATGGGTTAATCAGGGTGTCCTTGATGATATTACTCTACCCTATGGATGTGCAAGTGAAAATAAATAGATAGAAATTATATCTAATCATATTAAAAAAACCATAATGCTTCAAATAAGTAATCATGCTAAAAGGAAATACATAAAGAGATCAAATTAATTAAAAAAATGTTTTACCTAGATCTACCTCATCCTAGTCATGGTTTGAGTCATCCTCATATTCCTCCTCCTCATCACCCTCCACATCCATCTCTACATACTTGGGTTCATCCTCACCCATAGATTATTATTTTTATGAATGTTCTTGTTATGGTGGTAGTGGTGGTGGTTGTGCAATTTATTTTTATTGTTATGCCACAAGAATAGACATGGGTATTTTTCCTCCCCTCCTTAGGCAAGTTATTGGTGTGCCCCCCTCATATTGGCCACCCATGATATATTAACTCCTAATGTTAGTGGATGTCAGTCTAGTCCCCTTATCTCATAAATTTGGATTATTTGATGCCTTTATGCACCACTATAGATGTAGGGAGGTTTCCTAAGAAAGAAATCCCAAATCAATGTGGCACCTTGTCAATCGAGTGTATCTCAATTTGGATTCATATGTCTCCCACTTGTGTCACTCCTAAAACTACTACAAGGTATAATCCATTATTTTCCCACTGAATAATCATCTCATAATAAGGCATAACCACTATATTGGCCAATATTAGTGTCATAACTACCTAGGAAAATGATCTAAATAGTTTCGTGTCTATCTAGCATGAGGTTTTGATATCCCCAACATATATTATAGTGATCCCTCTATGATAAGTGATCATCTTCTCATAACCCAACTCATAATGAGTATGGGATGGATAATAGATAGATACCCTAGTCACATGAACCTATATATGTCCCTATAAGTATAATAAAGGACATCATTATAACATTAATAATGTATGTCACTCTCCTTAATCTAGTGAACCAATTGTAAAGTAACTTGTTTATGCCTTTGTCTCCAACTAACAAGGAGTCAAGGATCCCAATGATGGCCTTTTGAAGTTGGAGATAATAAATCCCTCATACCCTAAAAGTTTGACTCTAAACTTCAAACTAATGTCATGTGCTTCAACATCCCCAAAATGGTTAGTCTAGATAAAATATTCTACCCTTTTGGTGGCCTCCTGAAGGGTCACCATGACCTATTATATGTAAACTTGTGATCTAGTACATATCCATGTGAGTGATAGTCCACTCTCTATTATCCTATGGAAAATATAATGTGTTCATCATCCTAGTATGATAAAATATAACATAGTAACCTACTTGATGAAGATGTGATCCCCACCCAATCAATTCATAAAATTAATTTTTTATCCAAGCTAGCTTGTAATCCATTAGTAGTACCATAATCTATTGAAACCACTCCTACTCCTTAGAATGGATCCATATAATATATCCTTTATGTTTTTAAAAGGAACCCTCAATGAGTCCTTAGTCATTATTTTTGCCTTAAAAATGACTTAAAACCCCTATTTTCCCTCTAATTTGAAACTACCACCTTTTACAGGCAACAATCATGAAAGCATCTCTATGGTTTCACCTTCATATATGTAGTTTCTTAACTTTCACACTCTTGATAGTTATGGTAACACCATATATATATATATATGTGTGTGTGTGTGTGTGTGTGTGTGTGTATATATATACCACCTTTTTCAAGTAACAATCATGAAACCATCTCTATGGTTTCACCTTCATCTATGTAGTTTCTTAACTTTCACACTCTTGATAGTTATGACACCACCCTATATATATATATATATATATATATATATATAATGGTGTTTATGTCATCATTACAACTATATACTATGGTTTTTAAATCACCACTTTATCAAAGATGTAACCACCAGTTTGTAAAGTTTGACGGTTCCATCATGATGTAGTCGTTTTGACCATCATCCCTAATCTACCCTAAACCCCTTCCCTTGATAAAAAAAATATTATTCTAAAACCAACTAAATTTTAAACTTTTTATAGCCTAAATACCTTTCCAAACCCATCCATGTAGTCAATTTCAAAATTTAATGGAATTTTGTGCATTTTTGGTCAAAAATTCAAAATTGGGGAAAAACATAAAACACTTGTAACTACCTAGGCTTGACTCACTAATCCTCATGATGGTATGTTTTTAATTCTCTTGATTTGATTGTTGATTTGGTTAATTCCTAAATAAAATCTATCACTATCAATATAGAGCTCAAAAATCATAAGACTAAATTAACATGAATGATTTTTATTTTGGGCCAATTTTTAACTATATAGTCTTTTAAACTAGTCATGTTTTTTTCTAAACCATTTTTAGTAGTTTATCTTCCAAACTCATGTGATATACATTTTATAATCTAATAAAACTAAATTAACTTGATTTATGCCCAAAAACTAACAATTTTTAGTAATTTTGTTTTCCATAACATGTTTATATGTCATTTTAGTTTTTACAAGTACATAACACTCGACATTAGGTTCAGTCCCGTGATGGGATGGTTATGGTAGTATACTTATCCTTACATACATGGTAAGTAATCTCATCCATGTCTTGATTAATTATCATCTTTTATACTTTATTTTTAATATGCACTTGATTCTCATGTTTTGATTGCATGTTTTGATTCTCATGTTTTGATTAGCATGTGTGTGTGTGTGTGTGGTGGTGTCATAACTATCAAGAGTGTGAAAGTTAAGAAACTACAAAGATGAAGGTGAAACCACAGAGATGGTTTCATGATTGTTACTTGAATAAGGTGGTATATATATATATATATATATATATGTATATATATCTATATGTATATATATATATATGTATATATATATATATGTGTATATATGTATATATATATATGTATGTATATATATATATATATATGTATATGTATATATATATATATATATATATTTATATATATATACATATATATACATATATATATACATATATACATATATGTATATATATATGTGTGTGTGTGTATATATATGTATATATACATACATATATATATATACATATACATATATATATATATATACATACATATATATATACATATACACACATATATATATACATATATATATATATATATGTATATATATACATATATATGTATATATATAAATATAAACATATATATGTGTGTGTATATATATATATATGTATTTATTTATATATGTATATATATATATGGTGTTACCATAACTATCAAGAGTGTGAAAGTTAAGAAACTACATATATGAAGGTGAAACCATAGAGATGCTTTCATGATTGTTGCCTGTAAAAGGTGGTAGTTTCAAATTAGAGGGAAAATAGGGGTTTTAAGTCATTTTTAAGGCAAAAATAATGACTAAGGACTCATTGAGGGTTCCTTTTAAAAACATAAAGGATATATTATATGGATCCATTCTAAGGAGTAGGAGTGGTTTCAATAGATTATGGTACTGCTAATGGATTACAAGCTAGCTTGGATAAAAAATTAATTTTATGAATTGATTGGGTGGGGATCACATCTTCATCAAGTAGGTTACTATGTTATATTTTATCATACTAGGATGATGAACACATTATATTTTCCATAGGATAATAGAGAGTGGACTATCACTCACATGGATATGTACTAGATCACAAGTTTATATATAATAGGTCATGGTGACCCTTTAGGAGGCCACCAAAAGGGTAGAATATTTTATCTAGACTAACCATTTGGGGGATGTTGAAGCACATGACATTAGTTTGAAGTTTAGAGTCAACTTTTGGGGTATGAGGGATTTATTATCCCCAACCTTCAAAAGGCCATCATTGGGATCCTTGACTCCCTGTTAGTTGGAGATGAAGGAATAAACAAGTTACTTTATAATTGGTTCACTAGATTGAGGAGAGTGACATACATTATTTATGTTATAATGATGTCCTTTATTATAATTATAGGGACATATATAGGCTCATGTGACTAGAGTATCTATCTATTATCCATCCCACACTCATTATGAGTTGGGTTATGAGAAGATGATCACTTATCATAGAGGGATCACTATAATATATGTTGGGGATATCAAAACCTCATGCTAGATAGACATGGAACTATTTAGATCATTTTCCTAGGTAGTTATGACACTAATAGTGGCCAATATATTGGTTATGCCTTATTATGGGATGATTATTCAGTGGGAAAATAATGGATTATACCTTGTTGTATCTTATATTCTCTTTTTCTTGCTTACATTTTTTTTGTTTTCATTTTTCAAGATAGTTCCAATGATCACATTTGAGCATAATATTTAGTGTACAAAAAAAAATCTAAAATAATCATCATTACCTTCATCTATCTCACCTTGATCAGGTTGAGGGTTTTTCAGTTTCAATTTTTTCTTATTATTTTTTAGATTTAGAATAGTGTAAATATATTTTATTCATTTTAATAACTCCATTTTAAAAATATAAAAGGAAAATAAAATCTCTCTCTCTCTCTCTCTCTCTCTCTCTCTCTCTCTCTCTCTCTCTCTCTCTCTCTCTCTCTCTCTCTCTCTCTCTCTCTCTCTCTCTCTCTCTCTCTCCAAAAACATAGATTAGATCTCTTCTTTGGGAATGCATTAGAGTTTTTTAAAAAAGAGAGTAGATTTTTTTGTACCCAACACACCCTATTTTTGCATAGGGGAGTGAGTTATAGTCTTGACTTTGAGCCCCTCTTCTATATATTTATGCAAAATCTAGGAGAATATTGATTATTGTCTTTTTTCATACTTTAGAAAAGTAACATTGGTATTATGTTTTCGCTGACTAACTTTATACTTTTTGAGAGTCTTTGTTGGGTTTTATGTTTTCAAACTTATCTTTTTTTGGGCTTTTGTCTTCAAAAAAACCAGTTCCACACAAATTGTTCTTCAAGTTTATTATGTTGGAAATTTTTTCTACATTTTCCCCATTATAATTCCCCCATGCTAATTTCATTGAAATAATTGACTTTATCAAATTTGTATTTTTTGAGCTTTTCTCTATTGAACATTTTGTTTAATTGAATTGCTCTTCACAACATTTTCCTTACAACAATTTTGTTGAAACATTTTACCCCAGACTTATTCATTCAGGCCTTCACCTTGTACTTATTCTATCAAACATATCTTGTTAGAATTATTTTAGACATTTTATCTAAGACATTTTCCCTGATGACTAAATTAATTTTGGAGATTTTGTCTAAGACATTTTTTACGACTAGTTTTTTTGGACATTTTGTCTGAAACAACCTTTTCAAGACATTAAGACCTACCATTTGGACTTTTGAAATAACCCTTTGGGTTTTTTGTCAAGGTAAATTTACCCTAAAAATTAGACCCTTCAGATCTAATGCACTTACCATTCATACTTTTTATCATGGGCACTTTTCCCTACCAGCCTATCCTTTGGGACTTTTATCTTAGACTAATTATTTTAGGCGTTTTGACTTGAACTAATTCCTTTAGGATGATTTCCTTAGAATTTATTTTCAAAATTATTCCCTAATGATTTTCATTCCCTATATAAAAATTGTGAAATAAATCCCCCACATGAGAATCTTGAAACAATTTTCTTGCAACAGAACCCTATGAAAATTTCCCCAAAACATTCAATACTATGGACATTTTATGCAGACATTTTTTCCAATAGACCAAAATCCCCATAGAAATTCAAAATGGCACCCATAAAATCAATCAATTTATTATATATGCTAAGTCATTTTTGCATTTATGTTTTTAGGAGTGAAACTGGAAGTGATAAATATTAGGCTTGCAGGAGTCAAAGAGTTAAGCACTAAGATCCACTGTGCATTTTAACTCACATACCAAATATCTAATAGTGTGAAATCAAGCACACCAATAAAGGATTTTCAAAAGATATACAAGATTTCCAAGTGGAAATATTTTGGGAGCCCAGTATATAGAGATATGATAGTGTAAGTCCTAAGTGCACATTTCAAAGGTCTATACTTAATGATAAGTAGCATATAATGCACAATGCACAATCATGATAAATTAGTTATAGTTAAACAACATCATCAGTTATAGAGGATTGATACAATGATACTTGTCTTCGATGTATATCTTAGTTCCATTTGAAGGTGGCTAATATAAAATATCTAATAGGTTGTTCTCATGACCTATAAAAGAAGGCATGTACAATTTTGTAAAACAATGCATATATTTATAGTTTGTATGTAGTTCAAGCTATAATTGTAAAAATTGCCTTAATATTTATACACATACATGTGTTTCATATTTTTTTCAAAGGCTATTTTATACTAATAACTACAATTATACCCTTATACAGTTTTAGATCATAGATAGAATTGAAATTTATGACTATCACATGCAACGATCTTGCATAAACTTGGAGGATGAGGTGACCCCTTCCCCAAGTGTATTTAAATAATTTCAATCCAACGTGGATTTTTGGTTAGAGAAATTTGAATATGGGAGCAACATCAATTTAGATCATCATCAAATGTGTTTGCATATTTTATTTCTATTTTCTATGTAATTAAATATTACTTCTTTGATTGTATGTTTCAATAATCCTTAGTGTACAATAGCTATGAATGGATTCTTGATCATCTTGATTGATGTACTAATATATATATGTGGAATAGATATTGAAAGATTGGTAAATATATTGATTATGATAATTAAGTAAAAATTGATTCATAATTCTAAATGTGCATGAGTGCTTTCTTTGATGTATTTTTTTGTGTGTGTAATAGTTTCCTCAGATACTTCACTAGCCTAAGTGATAATCTCTTGAGTAAGAGTATGCAACATCTAACCTAAAAGGATCAAAATTTATTTGAGTCCTATGGATTTTTTGAACTAGTATTTACTTAAACTTCTTAGCCATGTCTGATTGTGTGTGTGTAACTACTACTAACAACAAGCATAGGTTCTGAGAGAACTTGTCCTTTTAGAAACCAACTAGAGAAGTAGCTCCTAAAAACCATAGATATTTCTTTTCTACCTTACCCTTTCCTCCTTTTTTGAGATTTTTTTTAAGAACTACCTACTCTAGATTAACAACTTGCTACCCATCCAACTCACATAGATATTCACTACCTTTTAGGGATAATGCCTCAATCAAGAAAACCTTATCAACAACCTACATGCCTTGCCATCTATTCCATCAAGAGTTGTTAAATATCACATACCTATAACTCATTCCCTAGAGTGTATTTTACCTCCATTGAGATCCTAAAACATTAGAGGCTACCTCGTTATCCTGTGATTTACATAAAACCTACATAAAAAGTGAATTTTGTGATAGAACAAGGGAAAACACTTCTAAATTTATTAAAATTTTTGATAATGGATTGGCTTGGAAAATCACCCATAAATATCCCAAGTATTCAACACAATCTCCCTAATGACCCATTTGCATATCTTCCTAGGTTCTATAATAATCACCCAAGAAATGTTGAAGGGCATCTCACTAATTATACATATGATATACATGTTATGGATATAAAATTTGAGGATGAAATCTATAGGTTATTCCGATTCACACTGGGAGAAGAAATGTATGATTGGCTAGAGATTTGGCACCTAGTTCTATTACTAGTTTGATTTATCTTGAGGAACATTTTTTTTTGATTAGGTCCAAATATTTATTTACAAAATAATTTAACATCTTGTATGAGGTTTTTTATAGTAGGTATGTTGGATATGAATTGTACAAAATCTGTCTAAAGAGAATACTTATTATTGTGCTCAAACATGAACATAGTGGAAGGGTTTCCTTTTAATCTAGGAATTATGCACAAAAAAGAAGAAGACATCCTAGATGAAGATCTTATTTTATCTATCAACAAATAAATTTTAATGTTACAGGAGAAATTGAGATACCAACAATAAGAAGAGGAATCCATCAATCTAGGAGAATTGGATCATGTTGATTCCATCCCTGTATTTGATGGGATAATTAAAGAAATAAATAAGGATAGTGAAGAAAATGTCAATTTAGAAGAATATTTCCAACCTTTATAGTAGATTTATGAGATAGAATATGCTCAGGTAGAGGATTAATTACTTTACCTTGCAAAATAAAATAGCTCTAACGATGGTAATGATGACTCTTGTGACTACTATTTTGCATCAAAATTTCTATTAGAAGACTCATTTGATGATTATATTCGTAACTTCTTCTCCTTTAATTATGAAAGCTTCAATGTTAAGATTTTAGATTGTGTTATCCCTAAGGTAGGTGTATATTTTTGTCATGAGGCAAATGAAAAAAGTATGCTAGCTTCCCCCAATAATTTATATTCTATTTCTAAGATCCCTTTCAATAGAGTTAATTCACATATATGTTCATGTCTTAATTTGATAGATGTTAAATTCAATTTAGTGCCCAATTGACATGTGTAGGACACTATAGTTAATTATGTGATTGACCAAGAACCCCATTATGTGTGGATATCAACACCATTTTACATTGAAGAAAAGACCTTTGATTACACATACGATGCCCTTAAAGTTGTATATCTTCTAGGGTATAAATATTCAAAATAAGTATATTATTTAGATGGAAATAATTAGAGTTTTGATTCAAAATAACAAAAAAAAAATTAATAATAGGTAGTGGATGGGATGATCCCTCTAGAATTAATAATTAATGTATTTATCACTCCTAAAATTAGAGATAGTGAACCCCAGGTAAGCAAATTTTTTATTCATAATTTAGAAATTTGAGAGTTGATTCATTATAATAGTAAAGGTCACACTCAAAGTGAGGGTTTAGATGATTTTTTTGAGTAAAATGTTGTTCATTAGTATACTTGTGATTCTAATTCTATCTATGTGGACCTTCCCCAAATGAGTTTATAGAGGATGATGACTTTCCAGACTATAGGTCAGATTTAATATCCATCTCATGAGACACTTTGGATGAGTTATTTATTTATTGTTTGTAGGATGTCCCAATGAGTAAACCTAATTATTTATTCTAAAATATATGGTAAAGTCTCGAAATTCTACTGAATGAATACAAGAATGCCCCTACCTATCTCATAACTTTAATGGGGAAAACCTTGTTAATACCAAAGAGTGAGAAGCATACCAAACAAAGTTTCCAAATCCATCCCCCATCTTGTTTGGTTTTTATTTAAAGTATTAGGTTAGGTTTCTTGTTTTATATCATTTATTTTCACTATATTAAGTTTCCTTTTTTCTAAATTAATCTTTCCTACTTTTAGTATTTTTCTTTCTTAGATTAGATTCTTGCATTCTTAGTTTAGGTTTACCACCCTCTAGATTAGTTTTTTATTACTTTCTTTGACAATTAGAATTGTTTGCTCAGATTGTAAAAAAGTTAAAA
The DNA here is from genome assembly GCA_037957365.1 of Torreya grandis. NCBI lineage: Eukaryota > Viridiplantae > Streptophyta > Pinopsida > Cupressales > Taxaceae > Torreya > Torreya grandis. Next base: position 67,513 of record JARHVA010011162.1, read on the forward strand.
TCCAAACCAACTGAGCTTATGACTTTTAGAAAAGGGGAAAATTAAAACCTTGACACTTTGGGACTAGTTTACATATTAAGTGTATTTCTATGTTTTTGAGTCTTTATGATAAATCTATGTAATCATGCATTATTATGGATATGTCACAATTGATTAATTTTACTAGGAATGTGGAAGTTGCTCTTAGAGGTGCTTCATATAAATTTAGAAATTTTTCTTATTTTATTGGATCAAATGCATTTATCACATTAAATATTTGTTTGGAATGATAATTCTAGGTATAGGTGTGGCTAGTAGGGATGTTATAGTAATGATTTGTTTTATAATTATACCAAGCTCACTAGGGTTCCAAATCTTCTCTTTTCTATTAAAGAACAAAAGAAAAAAATAAAATAAGAAATAACTAATGAGTTAAAAAGAGTAAAATAAAATATAAATAAAATTAAAAGGATCACATGATGAAATAAGGTCAATGTATCATGCATCATGATTAAGAGAAAATAATGGAAAGAGAAGAAAAAGAGATTAAGGTATCTCTATCAAGGTTGTGGATGTTTGGATGGTAGTAGAGAAATATTTGAGATTCCCTTGTTTTTAATGAGCTTTAAGAGACACTATAAAAAAACCTATAGCTTCATCAAGCCTTTGAAAACTCATCACAGTAGGGGTTAAATGAACTACACATTTTGACACACGTAGATCCAAATATTGGAAGGGAAGCATGTTTTGTAAATCTACTTAGGAGTATCTTCCATGTTTCTAATTTAAGTATTCTTCTATGACACACTTCATGATTGATTTAAGATTATAAACTAGAGTTTTGGGTTTTTGAATACTCAGGAGTATTCCCCCTATGAGTCACCATTTATTGTTACCAACACACACTTTTTTTCCATAGGGAAGTGGGGACCTAATTTTTTTAAACTATGGTATTGAATTTGAGCCCCTATTCTATATGTTTATGTAAAATCAAGGAGAATATTAATTATTGGCCTTTTTTGTACTTTAGCAAAGTAGCATTGGTGTTTGTTTTCACTGATTAACTTTATACATTTTGGGAGTCTTTGTCAGGTTTTATGTTTTTAGACTTATCTTTTTTTGGGGGATTTTATCTTCAAAACTTTATTTCAACATAAATTGGTCTCTGGGTTTATTGTGTCAAATATTTTGTCCATAATAATTTCCTTACAATAATTCTCCCACACCAATTTCCATGAAGCAATTAACTTTATCAAACTTGTCTTTTTTGGGATTTTATCTATCAAACATTTTAGTCCATGGAATTCCTCTTTGTAGCATTTTAGTTGATGTAATTAATCTTTGTAGCATTTTCCTTAGACTTATTCTATCAAAATTATCTTGTTAGAATTATTTTGAACATTTTGTCTTAAACAACCTTATCAATACATTAAGACCTACCCTTAATCCTTTTGGAATAACCCTTTAGGTTTTTTATCAAGGGAAAATTTTCCCTATGAAGTATACCCATCAGACCTAATGCACCTACCCTTCCAAATTTTTGTCATGGGAACTTTTCCCTATGAGCCTATCCTTCAAGACTTTTGTATTGGACTAATTCTTTCAGGCCTTTTAGACTAGATTAGTTCCTTCAAGATAATTACCTCAAACATCTTGTCTAAAATAATTCCCCAACAATATGCATGCTCTAGACAAAATTGATAAAACAATCGCCATATAAAAATATTAAAACAAATTTCCTATAACAAAACCCCATGACAATTTCCCCTAAACATTCAATTCTATAGAATTTTTGCATGAACATTCTATCCAATAGACCAAAAACTCTATAGAACTGGCAAAGGACACCCCTATAGTCATATTCTAAGTCACTTTTGTGTTTATTTTTGTAGGAGTGAATCTACAAGTGATAAATGTTAGGCTTATGAGAGTCAAAGAGTCAAGCACCAAGATCCACAGTGCATGTTAACTTGCATACTGGAGATCTAATAGTGTGAAATCAACCATAGTAACAAAGGCTTTTAAAAAGCTTCAATGAGAATGCTAAGTGGAAATATTATGGGAGACTATTACATAAAGATCTGATAGTGTGATTCTTAGGTACAATTTTCAAATGTTCAAACTCAATGACAGGAAACATGTAATGCATAGTCATGATAGATTAGTCATAGTTAAACACCATCACTAGTTCTAAAGGATTGATACAATGATACTTGCCTTCCACACATCTTTGAGTTCCATTTGAAGGTCACTAATATAAAATATATAACATGTTATTCTCATGAAATATAAAAGGAGGCATGTATAATTTTGTAAAATAATGCATATATTTACAATTCGCATGTATTTTGAGCGATAATTGTAAAAATTTATTTTATCTTTATACATATGCACATGTTGCATAACTTTTACAAATGCTATTTTAAACTGATAACTACAACTAGACCCTTATATAATTTTATACCACATTTATAACTCAAAGTTATGACTACTACATATAATAACCTTGCATGTACTTTGAGGATGAGGTAACCCCTTCCCCAAGTCTATATAAACAATTGTAATCCAACTTGGATTTTTGGTCATAAAATATTGAATATAGGAGCAACATCAATTTTGATCATCATCAAATGTGTTTGTGTATTTTCTTCCCAATTTTTGTGTAATTAGATATTACTTCTTTGGTTGTATGTTTCAATAATCCTTAATGTATAATAGTTGCAAATGGATTCTTGATCATCTTTATTAATGTACTAATTTGTAGATGTGTAATAGCTATTGAAATATTGGTAAATATGTTTACTAGGATAATTAAGTTCAAATTGATTCAGAATTTTGAATGTGCATAAGTGCTTTCTTTGATGTAGTTTTGTGTTTTGTGTGTGTATGAAATAGTTGCCTCAAATACTTCACTAGCTTGAGCTATAATCTCCTGACTAAGAGTGTGAAATAGCTACCCTAAAAGGACTAAACTTTATCTGAGGCTTGTGGATTTCTTGCATCACTATTTCCTTAGATTTCTTAGCCATGTTTGATTTTGTGTGTGCAACTGCTACTAGTAACAGGCATAGGTTCTGAGAGCAGTTATCCTTTTATAAAATAGTTAGGGAAATACTTCCTAAAAACCATAGAGTTTTCTTTTTTTTCTTAACCTTCCATCCTTTTTGAGTTTGTTTTGAGACCTACCCACTCTTTATTAATAACTTGCCACCCATTCAACTTACATAGATATTCACTACCTTTTATGGACCACACCTCCATAAAAAAAACCTTATCAACAACTTGCATGCCCTACCAGCTATTCTATCAACATGTTTTCAAAGACCACATCCTTGCAACTTATGCCCCAGAGTGGAGTTTACCTTCATTGAGATCCTAAAATGTTAGAGCCTACCTCATGATGTTGTGGTGTTCATAAAACTCACATCAACATCTTTGTATATATTTTAGGTAGATAAAATTAAACAACACAATAGTTTCATCCATTACAAATTATTATTATTTATTTTAATAAAACCTTGCATTCAAAAAATAAACTCTTAATCAAATACCCACAAAACATAAAACAATTAGATAATCAAAATATTTCATATTAATATTTGAATTTATTCATTTTGATAGTGAAATAAATATCTTTTAGAATATTAAAATCATAATATTAGGTTCTCATACTTTCATCCCTATGTCATTTAAATTCATAGGTAATCATTTATTAAAAATAAAAATTAGTTTTAGCTTGCATAGAAAGGTTAACTTATAAATTTGTAGTGAGTATATTCACTAAGGTTTAGGATTGTATTTTCATGTTAAAAAATATAATTTATAGATAAATCTCACATCATTTTATATAAAATACAAAAACAATTCAATTCATTTAGATTGCATTGAAAGAATCATCTCATAAAATAGGCAAAACATAAAAAAATAACTATACCTTTCTTTCAAATTTAAGTCTAAGCATTACATGCATTATAAAATTCATAAAAAATTAATAATATTTACTTTATTTAGTTTCAATTACTCTTTTATTTCTTACTTTTAGCTTTTCAATTTCATAAAGTATCTTATCTTATTCATTTTTACCAAAACATCAAAAATAATAAAAAAACCTTGGTCAGATAAGCACAAGCACCAAAACCTTTTTTCAACATCCAAAAAATAAATTTACACACTTAGAAACATTTACTATATAATATTTTATGATTATACACCACCTTGCCTTACTAAACTATTCCTGAGATTCCACTCATTCCTAAAATAGATATTTTTCCTAGGGTTGTAGCACTTTTTCCCACCAATAGTTTACAAAGTGATATCAATGCATAACTTAGAGTAGAGGTTTTTTTATCTGCTCGCATACCTCATATTATTATTAACTCCCTAAATTATATAAATTATCAAGATCATTTTCTTGATCCTCCCATTATCATATTACCCTATAAGTAAGGATTTTAGTACAACATTATCGAAGCCTAGTTATCCACCTACCCACTTCCTTTTATCCTTGAGACTAGTTTCATCATATATCATTCACTTCATGTATAAAATTGATATGGAATAACCAAACCAATATATTTGACCACATTATTAGATTCATCTAGACTAATTTATCCCACTTCATTATTCATATCATTGATTAGGAGTTTCATCTCCTTTTCATCCCCAAGACTGAAGGACTATAGAGTTTCATCTCCCTACCCAATTAGATGTTATTAATGAACATTGTGACATTATATATATATATATATATATATATATATATATATATATATATATATATATATATATATGTATATATATATATATATATATGTATATATATATATATGTATATATATATATATCTCTTTCAATTCCATCATGATCATCCATTTATTGTTATAACACCACCTAGGTTACATAATGTTACACCAATTTGTTTTAAATTCTAAATGATTAACTTCTAAAATCATTCATAACTATGTGTAAAATTATTATTTAACTAATAAATGTATCACTGAATAAATACATAAATATATCAACCCAATGGTTAATAAAATTGATCCATTTAATTTTCAAACAACATATAATGAATTACAAGATGAATATTTCTCATAAAATGAATAGTGAAAAGAGTCAAGTACAACAAATCACTTATATAATCCATAATACAACTATAAATAAGCATGCAATCATTGTTGTTAAAATATTCAAATTTAATTAAAAATCTCACAATCACTATTGTGTTGAATAGTCATCATATAATAATGTACTACATATTAAATTTTATTACAAAGTTAAATATACAATATAACATGTATAAAAATACAAATGAACATCACAACCAACTCAATGATCCATGTATATAGCCATGAGTATGATCCCAAATGGTTAAATAGTTGAATAGAGGGAGAGCATCATCTAAGTATTTTACCTCTAACCATAGATTTTTAGTCTCTTACACACCTCCCCACTGGGAGTGCCCCTTCCCTTTATCGAGGTACAAATAAGAATAATGTGTATATCAAGAAATCAACTAGAACCTATGTGTGTACTATCACTAATACATACAACAGTCACATAGACCATGGAAACCAATCGTCTATCTAATATGACATCAATAAACATAGATAAATTAGAAATTATATTGGAATGACAAAATATCAACTATAAAACTACTTTGGCCAAAGTTTTCATTATAAAAATTTGATCTAGAAATCTGGGTCAATTCCACTCACACAAACTCTCTAATGATGAATCATAAACTATTATACATACATACATACGTGTGTGTGTGTGTGTGTGTGTGTGTGTGTGTGTGTGTGTGTGTGTGTGTGTGTGTGTGTGTGTGTGTGTGTGTGTGTGTGTGTGTGTATGTCTGTATATATATATATATATATATATATATATATATATATATATATATATATATATATATATATATATATATATATATATATATATATATATATATATATCTTTATATGTATATATATACATATATATATAAAGATATATATATATATATATATATATATATATCTTTATATATATGTATATATATGTATATGTGTGTGTGTATATATATATATATATATGAGTTGTAATACATCACCCTCATATATCTATCACTAGTTATCATATAAAACATGCAATGATTTCTCATAATAAATCATGGTATAATAATATAAGTTATAACATATATCAATTTGGACAATTATGTAATGAAAGGTACAAATAATCATCATTCAATAATTTCTTTGTTTCAACTCATGAAAGTCATATATAGTTTATTCAAATAAACTATACTAAAACTAATCATACACATATGTCTATAATAACAATCCAATATTATAACACTATATTCATTTCACAACATATTTCTATTTCCTTTTGAACACAATTTCTTTAATATCAAAAAGTATCCAACTCAATTAAAAATACAATCTGAATGAGTCTAAAAATAGATTATAAAACACAAATGATGTATCTAAATTTTATTCTATATAAACTTGTTCCATAATTACTTTAATACAATAAATTCTCATATTATTACCTAATAGACCAGTACAACCTATATATGTTGTATATACTAGCTCTGCCATACTGAATCTATATAATAATAATAAGCTATTATAATAATGTAACATCTAAGAATGCATATTTTATATACATAAGTTTTCTCATCAAAATTTTACTTGTTTTATATCCTATTACTATTCATACAACCCATGGATAGTCATTATCATCAATAAACACAACCACTTATATAATTCATGCTCATAATTTCCCATTATAACCTATGGTTATTCACAATCATCCAAAAAGGATATAAATGTATGCTCAATTTTGATACCTTAATAACAGTTGACTATGCATTTGCATACATATATGAATTTAATCATAATTATTTTTACACACACACACACACACACACACACAAACACACACACACACATACATATAAATTCATTTATTCATACAACTAAAGTAAGTTTCAAAAACTTAGTTGAGTCTACAAATATGATCATGTATTTACACAGGGTCATATGTGCAAATGTATTTATGTATGTATATATTTATCATCATCCATATATCCACTCATCATCTATTCCTCACATCATTTGTCTTAGTTATACCTCAATAAGTGGAGTGCACATGTTAGCATTTTGTTTTTCATGTGTACATTAAATTTTTAGTTTTAAATGTACATATTTTAATAAAATAAAATAATCATAGGATGATAATAATAATAATGTGAAAATCCCTTCAAATTTTTATTTTAATTTCAAATTATCTAGGCATATTTATTAAATTTGGCTTATAGATGAAATAAGACGGAATGGGGGATTTCTTCACATAAATAACATTTATTATGGAAAATTATTTTTTAGTTTTTTTGGGTGATGATATATAAAACCAATATACTATTTTAAATTTTAAATAAAATGGGATAGAAGAGTTATTTCTCTTAAAATAACCTATCAAAACATGTTTACAAGCTAAGTGAAGAAACTAGTTTATGGTGAAGTTAATTTAAAATGAGAATCAAATTGTATTTATTATGACTTAAAATTAATAGATTGATAGTTAAATAATTTTATCATTTGTGTTTTCAATTAAAATTTTCCATACTTAAAAACCATTTTTCATGATTAGTTTTCTAGTTCATTTTCTAACTTATAAAAGTTTTCTTGAAATACTAGATGATTTAAGAGCATAATCCCATTAAAAAATTATAATGTTGTAATCATATTTTGTCTAACTTAGACATTCAAACCATCAAAATAATTAATTTATTGGTATGTGAATTAATTTAATGGTTTTTTATATACATTTTATCAACTTATAAATGGTGTGAAGAATGTTGATTCACATTGTTATTTAATTTTATTAATTTTTTAATGTGTGTTTTTAATATATAAAATTGATCAGTGTTTAATATAAACTCTTGCTAGCCTAGGAAATGCATTTGAATAATTGTTTCAAATTATTCTCTATAAACATGTTTTATTTGGATAGCGTTTTTGTTACACTTTATTAGGATTAAGAAATTAGTTTTTAGTTTTAGAGTTTGAGTGTCTTCTTGAGATTTAAAAATTATTACCTTGATTAGACTTGGGGAGTCTAATTTAGCCTTAAATATGTAAGGGTTCTCTTATTAACATTATTACGAGCTAGATATGAGTTGGGAATTTAGTGATTGTCAGTTATTACCTATGGGGGTAACTATGAGAGATATCATTATGAGGTTGTGTGGTGAAGGTCAATTGTATTCATAGTAAGAAATAACACTCAAGTTTAGAAAGGAGAGAGATAGATCCAAGCTTGATACTACTTATGTAGGTGTAAAGAATTTGATATGTAGGTAGTTTGGTGATTAAGTGTAGGAAGTAGTGACTAATAATTAGGGTTACTTTATTTGTGTGCTAAGTTTATTTACCTATCTCATTAAACATGTATGATGTATGTCTAATAGGTATGCAGTCCATTAAAATTTAACTAATTAGTAACCTAAGTTTGTTATAATGTTTAGTTAACCTTATAAACTTATAAATAACTAAATAAACTAGTATCATTGATGAAAACTCTCTTGGGTTATAGAATGAATCATATTTGATGTGTGATCTATTATAAATTTATAAATAACTAACGATGAAGAAAATATATGCTTCCTCAATAATTATAACAACACTAGATTATATTTTTGTGATAGGGTACTCTTTTGATAGTGGAAAAAACTTGATATTTTTAAGTGCCTTGTATCTCACTCTCACCAACATCAAAAGATGAAAATTAAAATTTTTAATGAAAATAAGTGGTTAATTTTATATTTTTACACTTATATATCTTATAAAATATTATTATAATCATGATAGTTTTTATCCCTTACTTTGGATTAGATAGCCAACCCCTTTCTAATATGAGATCTCATGGAGGAGATGGTTCACTCATAAAAAATTAAAACTGGATATGACCCTGATTCTAAGGAGTGGATATGTAAGCTACTTAGTTGTGTGGGAAATAGATCCTTAGACTTAGGCTAGATCAAGGTTGTTATATTTATAACCCCAGAGTTAGTCTTAGACTCTTTGTTCTGATCATTAGCATAAGAAATAAGGAAATACATACATGTTTAATATAATTTCTAAGTATTATTTACCTTACTAGTATGCATATAGTGAGACAATGGTGGTTGTTATGTGTTCACTATAGTAACACCTTTTCTATTTTTATGTTAGCTTGAAGAAATGGATTGTAAATAATACTTTCTTCCATGGTTCTCATGGTGTGGAAATCATATTTTTTATCATGTAACTTAATTTTATTGATGGTTAACTAGTGTAATAAATTCAACCACTGAATGATTATCCTTAGGAGAGTTATAGTTTGTTTTACATACATACACTTGAAGTTATGACAAGAAAGTATAGTTAAAACATACCTTTTCTATGGTGTCTTATTTATAAATATTATTTCTTGTATGTTTCACTAGGTGAAAATAATGATAAGAAAATGTTAAATAAAAACCTCATGTTGTGTGGTTAACTCTAAGAACCCATTAGGGGCATAGATTTATCTTATATATTTTTATATATCTATTATGAAAATAATTGGTGTTAAATTATATACTTATAAATAATACATGCAACTTTATTATTTAAATTTAGAAGGATATTAAAGTAAACTAAACCTCAAATGATTCACAAATGAATTAATGTTCTAATACTTATAAAGGTGATCAATGACTTCATGTGCATAATTACATTAGATACATTTTCATAATGTTGTAATGTATATTAAAAATTTGATATAGTATCACACTTCCCTTGTGACATTTGATGTTGGATAAATAAATAAATAAATTTAAAAAATATTAATGATTTACTTGGTTTTATTAGACAAAAATAATGGACATGACACTTGGTATCACAACATTATTTTATCATTGGGGCCTCTAAGTAAAACATATTTTGATGGCTCATTTATCTTCCACAAAGGAAAGAAATTGTTTTGGGTTTTTAGTATGGTCCTTGATAGGATGGGTATATTCATGACATACTTATTATACTTTTGATGCACTAAGACACTATGCATGGGGATGCCCATATTCAAATTATATATTTTACAATTAGTTTAGATTCATGATTGATCAATGATTTAAGGACACATATAAAACACATATATTAAATATATGGGCTAACATGATTAGCACTTATCTAATGTATATTTGTAGTATTCATGTTTATATTTTGTTGTCATGTGTTTATATACCTTATATGCATTGTTTAGAGACCATTTTGGACTAGTGTTAGTTAGGGTATTCATATTTTTATAAACCTTGGTGGCATTGCACATATATTCATGTGAAACTACTTATTCAAGTAATATAATTTTGTATCTATAGGTAAACTATAGAAAAAATTCACTCTCTCTAAGTTAACTATATTTTTTGTATGATCATGATGTGTGTGTTAAGATTCCTAATATCAATTGTGTTATGTGGCTAGAATGTACTTATGTGAATTTGGACATACTTTTGATATACCCCATGTGTATGACACCATTATGAAACTATTATGTAGTAGTTCGGCAGCTGCTCAACCCCAGGTCTTCGAGGCTCCAATGCAACCCAACACAAGCAACAGTTAGAGTCAGCCTAACTCTACTCTTATGAACCACCTAGAAGGTGAGTTTTGTGCAATCAATTATGTGGGAACTATAGACAATCAAGCTGACTGTGTTACAGCCAACACAAGATTCAAGAGAAGAGCAATGGGAGAAACCCAGGCTAATACCCAATTAACAGCTGCACCTTCTCCATCACACTCAAATCAAAAGGCCCCAAACTTTAGACAGCTATTTATACCTTCAGCCCCTCAGCCTGTAGCTTAGGTTAGAATTAGCCTCAAGGAAAACTTGAAGGGAGGCAGTCCTCAAGTTAATATAGTGGACTAGATGAAGAAGCTACATATGAACATCTCCTTATGGGATTCATTATCTCTACCAAGACAAAAGGAAATGCTACAAAAGGAATTGCATGAGCTAGATCGACAAGCTATCCTAGCAAGCACCAATAATGTCTTGATGATGAATAGATAGCCTTCTACTTTAGGTCAAGTAAAGAAGGAAGAGAAAATTCCCCCTTTCTATGTGTCTTTGGTTATAGGAGATTTCATGGTACACAACTGTATCATTGATAGTGGGGCTAGTACCTTAGAGATGCCCAAGTGCATAGCAGACAAGATGGGATTGAAATATGAGGAGATGAATAAAGGAGTCCTATAGCTAGATGGGACACTTAAAAAATAGTTGGGATAATGAAGGGTTTAAGCTTCACATTACATTCTTTCCCAACCTTCTCAATCCCCCATGATATAGTAGTAGCAGATGTTCTTCCTTATTTCACAATTTGCTTATCTAGGGACTTTATATCAAAGATAGGTGGCTATCTAGTAGTGAATTGGTCCTATCTAGTTTTTAGAACCAAGTATGGTACCAAGGTAAAGATCGAATTTGTGCCACTCTACAAGGACCATCTAGAACCATATTTTCTCAAGATAGTGAACATTAGCTACACTATTATCAACCTAGAAGAGTCCCAGACAGACCAATCTCCATCCTCTGCTCTTGAAGGAGTTGCAAGCATGACCCTTAAAATTTCATAGAGGAAGTAGGCCTTGGAGTCTACTACATGCACGAGGAGGGTGCCTTCATCCAAATATAATGAAGGCAAGCCAAGAAGACCTAGGTCTATGGCAGTTGTATTTTGACGGTTCCAAAAGTAAGTTGGGAGCTAGTGGTTGAGCGATGTTAGTCTCCCCTTCAAAGGAGAGATAATTTTTAGCCTTATATTTCCAATTTTCTTGCACAAGCAATGTTTTAGAATATGAGTCCCTTATCCATGGTCTAGAATGGGCAAGAAAAATATGGATCAAGGAGTTGCAAGTTTTGGGAGATAGTGAGCTGATTGTAAATCAAGTGAAAGGCCAAAATTTGACCAAAAATTCCTTGCTAAAGTCCTACAAGCATAGGGTCTAGGACTTGAAGGAATATTTCCTCACTTTCAATATCACCTCCATTCCTAGAGAGCAAAACAAACAAGTAGATAGGCTAGTGGCAATTGGTGCTTAGTTCGATGTTTCTAGGGAGATAAGTCGAGACTGTGGTTCACGCTACTTAAAGGTGGTAGTCCAGCCCTCTATCCTTGACAACATTACAAACTCGTAGGTTCTCAAAAATGACTAGTAAATAGATTTCTTCCAAATTCTTCCTATAAGAAGAAGCTGAGTTCACAACATAGAACTAGGAGAAGTTGCAACAACAATATGGCAACCAAACTGTTTAATTGAAGAACAATAAGCTCCCTAAAGGTTTGGTCACTCTTGAGATCATATTTAATGGAGATGACTAATTAAGAAGTGACATGGCATGTATCACAACTAAGGAGGAAAATTATGAAAGGGTTGAGATCTTCAAGGATAAGTTGATTACACTTGGAAAAGTCTACACAGTTCAAGAAAGGTAGACTTTCATTTTGTTGTGTCAGGAGTTTACTGATTTTTTCACATGGGATTATAGTGATTTGAAGGGTTTTGACCCAAGACTCACCCAACACACCATCGAATTAGAAGAAGGCACCAGGCTAATCATGCAGAAGCAGAGACCTATCAATCCAATGATTGAGCCTCTCATGCAGAAGGAACTAGCCAAATTGATTGAGTCTAAGATTATATTTCCAATCAAACATTCCTCTTGGCTGGCCAATCTTGTTCCTATTTGAAAGAAGAATGGGGAAATTAGGCTATGTGTCGATTTTAGAGACCTTAATAAAGTCTCTTTAAAATACCATTACCCCTCCCAAGCATGGAGTGGATCCTTCAAAAGGTAATAGGGAGCGAGCATTTCTCCCTCCAGGATGGATATTCAGGGTATAATCAAATTTTGGTGCAAGGCTGTGACTAGCACAAAATAGCCTTCACTACTAAATGGGGAATGTTTGCCTATAAGAAAATGCCATTTGGGCTATCTAATGCTGGTGCTACCTTTTAGCGAGCCATGGACATGGCTTTTTGAGGCTTGATAAACAAAAATATGCTAGTATACCTCGATGATGTGATGGTGTTCTCCAAGGAAGTGAGCCAACACATGAAACACCTCAGGCATATTTTTGAAAGGTGTAGGGAGTTTAGAATCTCTCTTAACCCAAAGAAATGCATGTTTATTGTTCACGAGGGGAAACTCCTTGGCCACATTGTGTCTAAGGAGGGCTTATCTATTGACCCCAAGAGAGAGAGAGTTCTATCCTGGAGATGTCCCTACCTAAACACAAGAAAGGCCTAAAAAGCTTCTTTGGTAGGATAAATTTCATTCAGAGATTCATTCTAAATTTTGTAGAGATAGTCAAGACACTGACCTCTATGCTGAGGAAGGGTTAGAAGTTCAAGTGGACAACACAAAGGAAGGATAGCTTTAAAGCCATCAAGCAGGCCATAACCCAGGCTCCTACTTTGATTAGCCTTGACTTCAATAAAGACTTCAACCTCTACACTTTTAGCAATGAAGAGGTGATCTCCACCATGCTTACCTAAGCAAATGGTGATGACCTCGAGCAACCACTTACTTTTTTTAGCCAAGGGCTAGAGGATTTTGAAGTCAGATACACATATATAGAGAAACAAGTCTTGGCAATAGTGCAGAGCCTAAAGAAATTTAGGCATATGATGTCTAACAATAGGATTCACCTCATGGTTTCACATCCTAGTGTCAAGGATTTCTTGACCAATCGAGACCTAAATGAGAAGAGAGTGGGGTGGATCACCAAGGTGATGGAGTATGATGTAGACATCAAGATCACCAAGTTGGTGAGGGGAAGAGGTCTATGTGAACACCTTGCTATGGACTTCAAGAAGAAAAAGGAAGGCAGCTTACTAATTCATGATGTAGCCACAATAGAAGAGCCAGCTATCATAAAGGATTAGACATCAGACCTGAGGTGTTTTCTTCTCACTGGCGAGTGCTTGCAGGGTCTTGATGGGACTAAAAGAAGGTTTTTTAGGCTCCAGTCTCTCCCCTATGTTCTAATTGACAGAGTATTATTTAGGAAGGATCTCTTAGGGGTCCTTCTAAGATGCATTGACCCAAACTAGGTTGATAAGGTGTTGTCTAAGTTCCACAATGGGCCAACAGGTGGTCATTTCACTCCTAGAGCTACTACTTCAAGGATAATGAGAGCTGGCTATTTCTAGCCTACTCTTTTTAGGGATACCCATGCTTGGGTAAGAAAGTGCCAAAAGTGTGCCCTTTTTGATGGGAAACAATGGTTGGCTACCATGCCTCTATACCCTATTTAGGTAGCATAGCCATTCATGCAGTGGGGCATGGACTTCATAGTGATGATTAATCCTCCCTCCAATGCTAGACACAAGTGGGTCCTGACCACCATATATTATTTTACAAGGTGGGTAGAGGATGTTGCTTTAAAGGAGGCAAATGAAAGTGTGGTCCTAGATTTTTATGAGGACCTGGTGACAAGATTTGGGGTCCCGACCACCATGATCTCAGATAATGCCTTAGCTTTTCTGGGAACCAAAACAAGTGAATGGGTGCTGAGGTATGATATATATCTTAGCACTTCATCCAATTATTATTGATAGGGAAATGGGCTGGCTAAGTCCACCAATAAAAACTTGATCAGGATCATCAAAAAGACCATGGAAGAAAATCAGAGGACTTAGCATGCCAAGCTGAAAACAACTCTGTGGGCTGATCGAATCACTCCAAAGAGAGCAATCAAAAATTATCTATATATTCTCATATATGGGAGGGAAGCTATGCTTCCCAACTCACTCAAATTACCAGCATTAGACCTCACTCGCTAGCTATAATTAGAAGAAGGAAGTAGCATGGAGGTTAGGCTGTGCGAGATGATGGAGCTCCAAGAGATAAGGGACCGAGCTATGGCTTCTATGACCAGCCACCAATAGCAAACAATGAGAAACTTTGAAAATAAATATTCATCAAAAGATTTCTTTGAAGGAGATATTGTCTTGAAATGGGATGAAGACTGAGCTAAGCCTGGAAAGCATGCAAAATTTGACACCCTATGGAGTGGCCCATACATAATCACTCAGTGCAAGTAGCATCATGCATTCTAACTCTCTAGGTCAGATGGTGAAGAAGTACATATCCCAATTAATGGGATACATCTAAAGCACTGCCACTGAGTCTCCTTTCATTTGTATATATTTTCCCTTGTTTTCTTTCCCTATTTTCCCTAAGTGTTGTTACACAATTAGTAGTTTTCTTAACTTTGTGTGTGTTTTTTATTTTCCTCTTGGAGGTAAATCTGTGTGACTGGTTCTAGATTTATCAGAGCTATTGTTAGTTTTTTAAGTTACCATCTAACTCCGTGCCTAATGGACTACAAGGCAACTAGTCTCTAAGCATAGTAGGCATGCTTCCCCTAGGAGTCACTAATTTATTGACCAATTTTTGCCCAATAGGAAAAAAATTTGGTCCCCTTCTACCTCTTGCTATTCTAGGCCATTTCTTTTTGATTTTGTGTAGGTCCAGTAAAATCTACGGATTTAGTAGGTTAGTTTTTTGGTGTAAGGGGAATTAGTTCAAAGAAGTGTTGGGGTAAACAAGGCTTTTGAGACATTTGTCTGAAGAAGATTCACCAAGAAGGTTGGTGGCACTAAACCATTGAATAATCGCTTCAATTTTAAGCTCTAGTTCAATCATCAAGTTCATTAGTGCACCAGCATTGAACCGCTGAACCAGTTCAACATTTTGGTTCAAAGGTTTCAATTCAAAGGCCTAGTTTTAGTGCTTCAGCAAAGTTCAAATGGTTCAACAGATTTTAGTTCAATAAAGAGTTCATCATTCAGTTCAAACACCTTGATTTAATAATTTTTTGAACCATTGAACTAATTTCAGTTCAATGGCTTAGTTCAATGAGTTTGGTTCAAGGCCACTGGTTTAATCATTTGGTTCAACTAGGTGGTTCAACGGCTTCAAGTTCATCGACATTGGTTCACTTGGCATTGGCATGCAATGGTTGAACTGCTTGAATTGTTGAACCATTTTCGGTTCAACGGCTTGGTTCAAGGGTGTGCCCAAAGGGTCAAGGGGTAGCTCAAAGTCTATAAGCACTTATGAATGGCAGGGTACATTTTGAGATAGCCATAAAAGGGTAAGGTTTCAAAATTTTGGCTTAAAGCAAGCAAAGACAAATTTTTTAAACTTTTCCTTGAAGGAATTCCTTCAGACAAAAAGTCTAAAGAAATTTAGAGGTAGGAGGGGCCCAGGAAAAACAAAGCTCAATTCTTGCGGACTTTTTGTCCATAGAAAAAGGGTTTGACAACACAAAGGAAAGGACTTTTCAAAATTTCGTTAAGAAAAGTCTCAAATTCCTTTGAACTTTTTGTCTAAAGGGATTCCTTCAGATAAAAAGTTTGAAGAAATTTGGGGAAGGCCATGCCAAGGAGCTCGGTGAGAATTCTCGCAGACTTTTGTCCATGAGAAAATGTCCATGAACAAAGAGCCCATAGAAAATGTTCGAAGCAAGGGAAAGACCCACAGAGAGGGCTGAGGAGGTCAAAGCCCATAGAGAAGCCAGCAAAGGACTCAATGACATCTTACTGGGGATGGTGACATCTTGAAAGCCATCAACCTTAAGAAAGTGAATTAGCTATTGGTTTTCAAAGTGATGACAGCTGTGTGAATGTCAAAATTAACACAATGAAATAGCCATTTGCTTTCAAACTAAAAGGACACCAACCATGAAAGGAGGCCCAGAAATGTACTGACCCACTAGAAGATCGTCCCTGAGGGCCGAAGGAGCTAGAAGAGACAAGATAGGGAAAAAACAAAGTGCCAAGCATGGAGCAAGCAGATAGTCCAAGTGGCAAAGGGAAGCACCGATTTGAGAAGTTACTCTAGTAGGTGAAATAGTGGCTATAAATTAACCATTAAAAGATGTGAATGGCCAATTGTGCAACCCTTTTTTCTTCATTTCATATTTATGAGCAGACAAACTACATAGATGCCTTTAAGAAGCAACCTTGGTTAATGAGGAAATATCATGACCATGTCAAAAAAATGCCTAAAGTCAAAGCCAGGGCCGACACAACATTTATTTTTAAGCAGCCTGCTCTTCCCAATGCTCAGTTTTATTTTGGTGCATCACCTCCTTAGAGTAGATTTGTTTTCCTGTAATCTTCCTCCCTTTTCATTCCCCCCCATTATATATCTATATACACATATATTATCATTTAATGGAACAAATTAGATGCATCAAAGGGAGCTATCCCTTATTTAGAGACTCTCCGCTCTAGCTTTGCTAGTCCCACAGGTGAGAGGGGAGTTTTCATAGTTGCATGAGGAAGGCAGGAGCTTGGCTTCCTGCCAAGGGTGCAATCTTCTCTGTCAACAGTAGTTAAATACTATTCATTGTAATTTTGTTTTGTTTTGTATGACTTTGCATCATCACCCTATGGGTTAAGCATTGGTGCATGTATGATGGCTTGATAGAGATGTTGAGAACTTATACATAAGTTAACCAACTGATTGGTCTTGGAAGTCAAACCTTCCATGGGTTAAAACTCCACTTTTCCCCTATCCACATGTATACATCTTGGGTATGTGACATTGGTTAGTATTATGCTTATTATGTGACCCTTTAATCCTCCTTTACTAATTTACCTATATAAAATAGTTGTGTGAATCATGTGTGAAACTTATTGAATACTCAATAGGATATAATTCTTATCATCACCATTAATTTATTTTTAAGAGTGGAAAATATAGTATCTACAGTTACCCAAAGATATTTTGGAAAAGTTCTACTTATTTTTACCTCAAGGAGTTAGTAGAGGCTTATTTGTTGGTTACTTGGTACTTTATATTATTTATCCTCTTGGGAGGATTTACTAATCCATATAGTGAAATTAATGTACAATTATGTTTTTATCATGGTGAGTTGGAACTTTATTTTGGATGGACTAATGATCTAAGATGATTTCATAACCAAAATAATTTATTTAAATTTTTTGTAAGGTGACTTAGCCATTTATTGTTTGGGTTGATCTTATTTTAAATTTTGGATGAATTGTTTATTTATTTGATTTCATTTTTCAAGATATTGGACCATTGATTTATTTGATAATCTTGTTGATTTCTTTTGAGAAGTTTCCATTTGGATATAAATGTTGGTTTCTTGTATGTTCATGATATAAATATTTGTTTCCTTGTGTAGATATGAGGGAGGATATGATATATTGTGGAACAAATAATAGTGTTGAGATGGTAACTTTTATGGGTAGGTTATTCCCTCACTAGACATGGTGGTTTTCTATGAGTCATCTAAAGTAATGCTCTCCTATTTCAGCCTTATGAAATTTTTTACTTAAATGACACTTGGTACTAGACCTTACACAATGTACTCTTGCCATGGAATGACAATAAAATTTACCATTGAGTGGCACTCATTTATACACATAATTTATATCATGAATTATTTTGGTACTAGATGACTTATGATGAAATATGGGTGTCAGTATGCCATTAATGGAACTACATGATGAAATCAATGTCAAGTACTTGACTTACAATATTTGGGATAATATAAAACTCTTATGGATTGGATATGATCCTTTTACTTGATAATGAAAATAATGCTTGATATTGAAAATTATACATTAGATAAAAATCCTATTTTTAAGCATTGAAATTGGAAAAATGTATTGAAAGTTATTGAATGTAAATCTTGTTGTTTGGAGATCTTTGAGATAATTACATTTAATTAGAAGAAATTAAGCTATTTAAAATATTAGTTTATATTATGACTAATCATGTAGCCTTAACATTTAAAGTAAACTTGTGTGTTATTATAAATGTTCCTAATTTGAGTTATATTAAATTATTTTAAATGAAGATTACTTTAACTCATGAAATTATGATTATATTGCATCTCCTAGATGGTTTTTACTACATCAAGGATGATTTTTTTATAATCAGGGTAGAATGTAACACCCTATTCTATATGAAATTTTAATTAAAATAATTTTTTGATTGTGCATTAAGGTTCATAAATGTTTTAATGAACCTATTATTTTTGAAGAGTATATTAACTTAGTACCAAACTACATTACTTAGTCACAATAAATTTATCAACCTATGATTGAGT
>JARHVA010011163.1:0-10000 GCA_037957365.1 Torreya grandis
CACACACACACACACACACACACCTGCTCAGTAGAGATATTCAACCTGACCACTCAATAGAGTTGTTTAGCCTAATTATTTGATAGAGTTATCAGTAAATCCAGTCAACATGTTGTTTGGCACCATTTTATTGAAATGGATCTACCGAACGGGCACAACCATTCAAGAAAGTTGAACGGAATAACTGTCATTAGAGTCATTCAACATAGCGTTTTGGCTAGGTCACTTGGCCGCTTCCTGACGCTGAAGAGTTGGGAAAAAAACCTATAAAGGCAAAAAATTGCTAGACATGTAAATTTTCCAAGGCTAAACATCAAATTTTCCTAAATGAATCTAAGGGGGTTTAAGATATAAGCTCTTAAAATTTACCGTATCTCTTTATAGCTTTTGTTTGAGCATGATATCAATTGTTATATGTCAAGAATTGGAAAATCCTTTGGTTTAATGTATTTATTATTGATTAATTTTTATTGAAATATAATATATTAAATTATTTCTTATTATGTAATTTCTAATTCACATATTCCATATTTATTAGGTGTCACACATTTTTCTTCCTTTTGAAGGAAAATTTGGAGTTTCATTTCACATATAACTCCTCCTACACTTGTCACATACTCCTCCATCACATTATGGGGATTAATAACACTAGGTACATACTAACAAGGTTATGCAAGGATATGATGAATATTATTTATACCCATTTTCATTCAATGTCTCTATTTAAATAACTCTCTCATCTTATTTATTATAAACACACAAAATATCATCTCCTTGATTATTGCTTGAGGCTGATTCTTATCTTTTGAAGGTCATTCTTCTTTTATATTATTTTATTTCTTCTATTTTCTTAATAAATTTTATAATGCAGAGAATATTATTGTTAGCTTTTCTTCTTAATATATGTGGGACTTGCTCCATTGGTTTAGTTTCCCACTTAATAATAATATATCTCACATTTTAGTGGTTTGTATTACTTTTGAGGTAATATCTTAGCTTTTGAATATTTATTTGCTTATGATTAAATATTAAATTTTTATATATTATAATTATTTATTTCATGGTATTAGAGCATGAATTTTTTAATGTTGATCTTTGAGTATGTCTAGGTGCTTGGGTCAAGAAGGAAAATATGTTACTTTTTTAGATATTGGTATTCTTTCTTTAATTCTCACTATATAGTTTCTTGATATTTAGTGTTACTTTATGGGATGGTATTTTTACCTATCATTATTTAATTTGAAATTCATTCATTCTATTTTCAAGAAATTACTAACATGTTTATTATTTTATGATTGTATACACATTATATATAAAAATTCAAGCATAGATACATTTTATAATATTATACAGTCTTCGAGGACAAGACAATGAAAAGGAAAAGTAAATGCCATAAATAAAATCAAATAAATGCAAAATGAAATGTCACATAACATTTTCTTTGAATATATCCATAATTATTTTGAGAGTTTATTCAATGATATAAAGATGAATAAGTTGTTTAATGTTGGTGTTCTGGTTGCTAAATCCATCCTTTACATGGTTGAAGTGGCACTTAAATTATGGAAGAATGTTCTAATTAAAGGCATACAAGATGAAATATTACTAAATTGATTGGATGGAAACCAATTATTTTAGATCCTAATTGGCCTCAAGGATGGGGAAAAGGGCCTTGGTGGATAACATTGTGCAAGTCATGAAGTATTAAGATCTAGTTAAATTAACGTGGCCATGAAAACATTTTATAAAAATAGGACAAAAGTGTAGGAAAACATATTAATTCAATAATCCAAAGATATCTACTCAAAATAAATAAATATATTCCCCAATAAAATGGACATTTTATTAATTAACAAAGTAATATACAATGTTCGCATGTAATTAGTAATGGTTTCACTAGAAAAAAAAAATCTTTAAAAGCCTACATCTTCACAAGCTTATGAGATGACATGAAGCACCATTATAACATTCCACAAGGATAAAAATATATGTTATAAATGAAAGGTAAATGATGACTGATATATTTTTATTGGTGGAGTGAGAGGTTTGTTCATTCCCCAAGTTACAACTAAGCCTTATCGCACATGTGAGGATCGATACCAACATCAAATATGCATTAAAAAAAATTGTGCACATATTAAATCAAATTTTGGTAACACCTATAACTATGGTTCACATAAAAACATGTGTGAATAAAACATACCCCCATAAAATAAGATCAACTTATGTGATGTGGTAAAATATTCATAAGCTCATAAGTATGGGTCCCATAAACTAATCATGATGATTTTTGACTCTAATGAAGCCTAAAAAATAAGGAAACATAATTATCTTCCATGAATATGACTATGTAATAATGATTGCATGATCCATCCTACTGGAATGTATGAATAAAATATGCCTAAGAGTGTTTGCACAAAAATTGTCCTAAATTTTAATACAACAAAAAAATGTATGCTTAGAGATGATGTTATACATTTTTGACATCATAAAGTAAGGATTAGAGATTATTTTATATGTTTTATCACCAAAAAAGATGTATCAAAAACAATATTTGAATATTTTATAATCTAGATACACATAGTATATAGGAACAAACACAAGAAGCATAACACATTCAAAGAATAATTGTGATTATGAACTTGGGAGATTGTAAAAGGGTTTCCATGTCATAGGTATACCAATATGTCATTAATTAGTTTCATAGAGGACATAGTTAATTATATATATGTCATTTTAGAATAGCTTGTTGGTAGTGAATCATGTTGTAAGTCATCTAGATTATACTGTGTAGGTAATTTAGGATTTGATGTTTTGAGCTTCAGGCAAAATTTTGGGTCCAATGTTTTGGTAATTAGGTAGAACAATGCATGATAATGGAAAACATTATATTTAGTTTTTTCATATGTGGCACTATTTACTGCCTATGTAAGTTAAGAACAATACATCTCATTCATGAGATTTTTGATGGGGAGAAACTTGCAAGCTTTATTACATGCAAATCACCCTAGACTCCAGGGGATTAATGAGGTGGTGATAGTCTTCCTTATGAGATTCTTGATGAAGAAGGATCTAAAATTTATTTTGATTGACTTTAGAATTTTCCACATAATTATAAAAATACATTTATATTTCTATAAAGAATAGGTGTATGACTTTTAATACCGGGAATGAAACTGTTGATAGGCAAAAGAATAAAACTATCATAACAATGGAGGTAATTTAAATGGACAACACAATCATCGATGCAAATAAAGACACAAGGTAGAGTCATAAATTCATCTATGGAGATGGAATTATAGTCGATACAACAAATGATGGTAATTAGTTCTCATGATGCCTTTATCCACCCTTGAGAAAAGAAAACAACTAATCAAAGATGCCTACTCCATGTAACATAAGGACCTTTCAACAATGGGTGAAGGGCGTGCAAACGATTGATTTTATTTATTTTTACTAAGATTCATGCATTTACAAAAGGTTATATTTTATGACTTTTTTTGTCAATCAAAGGAAAATTGTGCTTAAGAACTTGGGAGATTGCAAAAGGGTTATGAGGTCATAAGTCTACTAATATATCATTGCGTAATCTCATAGAGGACATATGAAATTATCTATATGTTATTTGATAGTATCTTGTTGGTAGTGAATCATGTTGTAAGTCATTTGGAATAGACTATGTAGGTAATTTAAGGTTCAATGTTTTGATATTGAAGAGGAATTTTGGGTTCAATGTTTTGGTCTTTGGGTAGAATAATGCCTCACAATGGAAAATATTAAATTAAGATTTTCCAGATGTGGCACTATTTGTTACTTATGTAACTTATGAACAATACACCTCATTCATGATATTTTTATGTGGATAAACATACAACATTTATTGAATGAAAATCACTCTAGACTCTAGAGAATAAATGACATGGTGGTGGTCTTCCTTATGAGAGTCTTGACAAAGATGGATCTACAATTTATTTTGATTGCCATTGGAATTTCTCACTTAATGGTAATGATTCATTTGTATTGATACAAAGAATAGGCGTATGACTATTGATAGGGGGAATGAAACCATTGACGAGCCAAATATTATGTTTGTTCACGATATGAACTAGCTAACATACCACTTAGTAGAGCAGTCTATATTTTTTAAATATTTTAGGTTTTGAGTAGAATATGGCCTTAGAATGGACAACAATAAACTCAATATGTTTGATGTTTGTGACCTATTTAACATTAAAATATTACATTCCACTCATGCGATTTTAAGGTATATAATACATGTAATTTATCATATACTTTTACTTTACAAAAAATAGATTTACATCCATTGTATAAATAGAATTATATTTACAATATTAATATATATTATGAATAATCATACAATATAATCCTTTTTAATAATATTATAATATTATATTATATTGATCTATATATTATAGTATTTTACATATTTTTAGAGTTTTATTTTTTAGGCTGAACGAGGATATCATGAAACTTGATTTGTAAATCTATAATGTATGATTAGAAACAATGATATCATGTTCTTAATGTAGGAAAAAGACATTGAGGTTCCATAATCAATCTTTTTACTTGCATTCATCTATATTTCTAATGTATTACCTCTATCTCTCTTCCAACATTCTTTACACCATCGAAGCAATTGCTAATTTATTATTTTAATGAAAAAGATCATATACTATAATAATAGAAGCAAAAATTCAAAGCTTTAATTGGAGAGAAACTATGTGTAGGAATAGTGAAACTAAAAATATGCAGCGTTCAGGTTTTTCAGCCCTCCGCCGGCCACGGGCCGCACTACATGAATAAAATATTCACACAATTAGATGGGAGTAGATAGGCCTATGATGGAGGCATACGCGTACTCAAGGAGGGCGTGTGGACAAGTTGACCAACAGGCTTTCGAATAGGAGTAAACTTTGTTGTGCGCATTTTTTAACTAATTGCGATACCACAACATACCATTCCATCGATTCCAGAGATTCACGTATTCACAATGGCAAGCCAGTGACAACTTTGTTGTACGCGTTTTGTTTTTGACTGGTCATTGGTGATTAATTTTTCATATAATGCACACACTTTAAGATCAAAGTATGAGAATTCCTTGTTTTTTAGGGGATGCATCATCCGATACTTTGCGTGTTTTTACTAAGGAATTCTATATGATTGTGTCTTTTTTGGTGTAAAACTAGTCATTGGAGAGGGTAGAATCCTTGGATATTTTATTTGTTGAAACAATTCTATTGGACTTTACATGCCCAAATCCTCACTGGTAGGAGAGTGTGCTTAGGAAATCAAGTTGTTTTTGAGTCCATAATTACACAACTTAAGATAGTAAAGTGGATTGGAATACCTATATGAATTCTAAAAGATCATTTTAATGCAAAATTAGTGAAACATTGAATTGAATGTTATAGAGTGATAAGATTCATTCTGGTGAAAAATTGGTGCAAAAATAGCATGATATGAGTTTGATGTATACAAAATAGAGAATGGCAAGAATTGTCATTCCTTTTTTGTAATTAGTTCAAAACTAAGTAAGAAAGTGATCATGTGTTGTGTAAATGCCTCCAATATGATAACTAAGTATATTTATTTTATTAATTGAGTAATAAAAAATAAATCTATGATTAAAAATGCATGAAATTATTGAACACATGTGTTGCATGTTGTCCCCAATCTAATCCAAACTTATCTTCTTAGTTCTTGATGAACACATAAGGGTGAGACCAATTTATTTGATGAGTTTCTAAGGATGACCTCAATCGTTCAATTTTTTCAAAAAAATAACTCTCAAAGCTAAAGTTGTTTGGACTGAGCACTGATCTTTCTTTGAAACTAGATGATATTCTAGAGTCACCACTAGAAGCAAAATTCCATAATATAACCATTTAGAAACTTACAGTGATACATATTGAAAACATATCTTGCTGAAGTTAGTGATTCTATATGACAGAAAATATAATGAACATTTTAGAGACATGCTCAAATAGTGAAAACCACCTCAAAGCATGACAACTTCATAACTCTTTTTAATAGATTCAGTAGATGTCAATTTAATCAAATCTATGATTTCCTAACATGCCCCAAATAGACTACTACAACATTGGTAGCCAAGATAATAAATCACACTCAAATAGTCTTAAATTTCAAACACATAAGATAATATGAATAAACTTGTCTAAAAATACAATTGAGATTACTTGCATCAAATATTCCAAAGTAGAGAAACTTAAAACCTAGTTTTATGTAATCAAATCTCTACAAGAGTCCCTCACAATATGGGTAACATGAAGTGTCGTTGAAAATGGCTCCTGTGAAAATGGCACTAGGTCTTTAAAGCTCAAAACATAGCCACATGTTAAGTATGAAATATTTATGCATTTACAGGTAAATAACACTTAATGTATGCAAAGGGTGCATTATTTATAGGGTAGGATAGGGTAGGATAGCTAGTTAAAAAGGAAGGGTGGTGTTTTTGTAGTTTTTAAATAATAGGGTTTCTTTTAACATACATGACATCATCTTATTGCAAAGATGCATAAAAATAACTAACAAGGTAAGGAGAACTACCAAGCTTAATTTGCATCCATTGGGGCCAATACAATGAAGTAACCAAATAATCCCTAAAACTCTACAACATGCACTACAACTAAAATTCCAAATAATTTACCCTATCAAATTGAAGACCCCCCTGAGTTACCCTTAAGAGGTATTCAAAAAAATATTCCAAATCTCTATGCAAAAGGTGGTTTATAACCCAAATCTATGCCCAATATGATAACCATACATAAACACAAAACTAGATATTCAATCAACATAGCATTTAAAACATCTCATTACATTTCACTAAAATGAAAAAGTAAGAATTACACATACTTTTAATTATCTTGAAAGAAGATTTTACATGCATCAATGTTTCAAAATGTTGGCATAGAGATGAGCATAGTGTATTTGTTCCATGTTAGATAGGGGATACATATAAACATGCTTCAAAATCTTGCTAATCTTCATACAACTACAACCACCTCAGCAAGAGAGACAAAATACACATAATAAGGATCCTAAAATTTAGAAGATCTTATACTTGGAAAAAACACAAAGACTGACAACAACCTTAGAATTGAAGACAAGCCTTCTATTTATACAATTTTTCCACCTTTTAAATCCCATAATTTAGGGTGGCATTTTGAAAATTTGTAAAACAATCCTCCAACTTCCACCAAGATGATATCAACTAGAATATTCCCTTTGCCATGATTGGAATCTTGACCCACTTGCATGTAAATCATTGTTCTAACTACCTCTACAAGGAATGATGAAGATTTGAAATAAATATTTTAATTTATTGGATGGAGATTCCTTTTTACATGAGTTGGAAGGATAATATTTATGGTGGAGGCCAAAAATACATTATCCTCTTGTCCAACTACCTGGAGATGCCCTTGAGAACTTACTAACATAGCTAGAACCTTCTTCACATATGTCCTTCTATATATGCACACAATAAAACAACTTGGCTTTGTAATGATTGCTTTTTATCACTCAAAACCCTTGGCTACTTGATAAATCTTCTTTGGACTAGCCTTACACCTCATTTTTTAGTTTTTTCAATAGTCGTATTAACCTATTTTTCCAAATAATTTATTTCATTATCCTATTTAATTAATTCTAAAAAATTTATATTTTATCATATTAAATCAGACTTTTCTAATTATTCTAGAACCTTTATTGTTTAGTAACTAAACACTAGTTTTCCCTAAATTAATGAAATATTTGGTGAACCTAACTTACTTCAGAAAAATCTAAAACACTAGATACCCTTAAGGTTTTTCCTTCATAGTTTGTGTAAAAATTTAATTTCAAAATTATGATTTCTTTTATAAATCATTATGCATTTATCCCATTCAAAATAATTTTTAGAATTTAAATTATTGAAATAATTTTCAAAAATTCTAAAACCATAGATTTCCAAACTAGGTCCTCAAACCCCAAGCTTTCTTTCTTCACAATTTAAAATATTTTTTTTGGAATTTATGCAAATTGTTTAAAGTGTCAAAAATATTGATACTAGTAGTTATCATGTGCAAAAATTCTATTTCAAATTTCTTATTTTTGTAATAATTTGTGTGCATTTATCATATACAAAATTATTTTTTGAATATAAAATTATTGTAACAATTTTCAAAAATTCTAAAACCCTAACTCAAAACCCTAGATTTCCAAACTAGGTCCTCAAACCCCAAACATTTCCTCCCTTAAAATTTTTATAAAAATATTATAAATTTTTTGCAAATTGTTTGGATTATCAAAATTAATTTCACAATCTCTATGTTACAAGTTATTTTTGCATTTATTTGCTTAATAGTGCTTTTACACACTTTGTATGGTGAAAAAAATGAAATGGATACTAAGGCACTTCGTCCCTCTCATCCCATATATCAATTTCTAAATTTTTCTCATAATTATGACAATAAATAGACAAATTTAAAAAATTCCACATTAGTTAAACAAGTGGAAAATGATTTCATTTATAAAGAAGATAATTCCTATCATTGTAATGAGGAATATGATGATATACGTGAAATTGATAGTGAAGTACAAGTAGAGGCATCTTCTTCTCTCAAACATATCTCTTTTATTCCCTCTTATAAAGAAAATAATTTTGATAAATGGGAAATATAATTTTTACCTCATTTTCATATGTACAATACACCAAAGGAATAAATTAGTCATGAAATTTCAAGTGAAACTCTAATCGGTGATAATTTATTTCCATTTGAACCTTCTCTCTCTCTCTCTCTCTCTCTCTCTCTCTCTCTCTCTCTCTCTCTCTCTCTCTCTCTCTCTCTCTCTCTCTCTCTCTCTCTCTCTCTCTCTCTCTCTCTCTCTCTCTCTCTCGTTAATTCAATGTTCAAATTACAACAATATAAACACAATAGAATTAAATTACCAATGCATAGTTCAAATAATACATCTCATGTTCTTAACTCTACTTTGTCAAAAGAAGGTCTAAATGATAACTCTCTTTTTCTTACTTCTCATGAAAATAATTCATGCAATCCATCCATGGATAACATAGATGCAGATAATATTCTAATTTCAAATGATAATTTATTACACATCAGAAAGAAATTAAATTCTTCTCTTACACCTTTCCTTAGTAATGTTGGATGTGATAATGATTATGATAGTGAACATGCAAATCAATATGAAAATGAGATTGATTATGAACAATATTTTAATTATTACAATGCATGGAATAATGATGATTATTATGTATATAGTGAAGAAGAAAATACATATCGTGTTTCTAACTCTTTTCTCACTCCTCTCAAACATAATGGAATACCAAATGTTGTTTCTACTTCTATGCATGATTATATTTAAAATAATTCAGATGTTAATGATAACATTACATCTTCTAGTCAATTAGAATGTGATTCACTAAAACTTAAAGATACCAATGAATATCCCAAGTCACCCCTCACTACAATAGAACTCAGTCCTCACTCTTCACCTAAAGAGAATGGTAACCCACATCCCTCTAGTAAGGTCTAAGTTACCATTACTCTCGAAATTCAAGTGAGGAGCACACCCCCTCTTTATGACTCAATTGCTAAATGTAACAATCCCATGGCTAAAATTAACAATCAAATTCAACGATTAAATGAAGCACTTCAACATACTAATGTACCATCTTATGAGATTACCTCTTTAATCCATGTAGTTGGAGAATTACAACACCAAGTACATCTCCCAACCTTGGAAAACAAGGCTTAGAAGTCTTGGATGGATGTCAATGATTTACATGGTAATCCCCTTCTGAAAACATTCATAAAAGCTTCACTACCCAAGTATTTCTAGATACCATCATTGCCTCACTTCAATAGAACTAGATATCCATTTGTATAACTTTAGGCCTTTCATAAGGATTTACCATCTCATGTGAGTCCTTTGATTCTACTATGTTGTTCCAGCAGAT
>JARHVA010011163.1:15000-86531 GCA_037957365.1 Torreya grandis
ACTCCCATCCACAACAACAAATGTGTTATTTCCAAAATCAGCTCAGTTCGTTTTTGGAACAACCCCCTATGAAACTTATCCATTTCCCCCTTTATCTCTCGAGGTCCATTTTTGAGACAAGTTTTTCTCATTCTCATCTTGGCCCAACTACACCATTCAAAATTTGTAACATCTTTTCATTACATTTTCCCCAAAATGTGAGGGTTATTACGGTCTCGATACGACTGGGGGACCAAAATCTAGCCTTTTCACAGTCTATTTTTATTCTATTTTCATGCACGGGTAGCGAATTTCGCTGCCAGTGCATTTTTTTTCCTTTGACATGTAGGAGCAGCAAAATTTGCCACCCCTACATCTGAACCTACATGGGTGGAAAATTTTGCTGCCCCTACATTTTTTTTCTTTTCTCTCTGACATGTAGGAGCGGCAAAATTTGCCACCCC
Organism: Torreya grandis; assembly: GCA_037957365.1. Lineage (NCBI taxonomy): Eukaryota > Viridiplantae > Streptophyta > Pinopsida > Cupressales > Taxaceae > Torreya > Torreya grandis. Next base: position 15,444 of record JARHVA010011163.1, read on the forward strand.
TGCATGTCCCTTCTAATTCCCAATGCATGGGCGGCAAATTTTGCCGCCCCTGCACTACCTTGATTTTCATGCACGACATTTATTGCCAACCCCACCAGGTTGTTGGGGTCACTTTTCACCCTATTTAATCCAATTTTAACCTCATTTTGCTTCATTCCTCCTCTCCTCCTCCTACCCTCTACCTCTGGATGATCTAATGAACAATTAAAAGTGTGTTTTGGTAGATTTGAGCTCGTGGCATGCGTATTTTCCTAGGCAGGTTTTATATTTGGCATTTATTTCTTCTTCTCTTTAAATTTGCTTTCATTCTTGTTTTTATTTTTTCCCCCTTCTCTGTCGGCCTTCTAGGCTTCCTCTTCATGCTGGGGCAACAATTTTTGCTGCCCTCCCTTTTTGCATGTGGATTTCTTGCTTAAACCTACATGGGTGGTGAAATTCACCACTTGTGCCTCTTATTTGTTCCCGAAGGCATATGCGGGTGGAAAAATTCACCGCCCATGTCTTTTTCCTCTTAAAACCTATGTGGGCGGTGAAATTCACCACTAATGCAGGCTAAACCTGCACAGGCAGTGAAATTCGCCACCCGTGTTATTTCCTCTTCCCTTTTACATGATTGGGTGGAAAAATTCATCACATGTGCATGCATTTTATTCTACATGCTTGGGCGGCAAATTTTTCTGCCCTTACACCTTTCCTCCAAGTTTCTCCAACTCTAAAAAAAATTTCCTCTTTTTGGTTTTTTCGAACTCCTCTCCTTTTTTCCCTCATTTTTTGACCTAGTTTTTGGCCTGGCCCTGTTAAGTGCCCTTCCTTAATCATGATCACTCAAAATGCAAATTCCCCAATTTGCCCACTATCCCCTAATTGCATGATTGTGATTGCAATACCCTCTAAAAATTCTTGTTCATCAGCACTTGCTCAACTGAGACCAGTTCCAATGTCTAAAATTTCTTGAAAGAATTCAAAAGCCATGAAGTACTGCTACCAAGGCATTTTTATGATCACCTCAGTCACCTCTAATGTTGAAAAAATTAGAGATATAGAGACTGACCATGTGGATATGGCTGAGTTCCTAACCAAAACCAGGGCAATGAACCCAAGCTCCAAAATGAAAAGGATCATCGAGAGCAACATTCATCTAGTTGCCACTTTCCCAGTAGCAACACATCATACATAGATCATCCTCTAGTGCACCCAGTTCTACAACAAAGAGACCAAATCAGTCTCGGATGCTAGCGGCAACATAATAATTTGACTGGACCCCAAATTCATTGATAAAGTCTTCATGTTCCCTCCTGCTACTGAAGTGCTAAGAATTAACTTCGTAGAAGCACAAAAAGAGTATGACAAGGATCTCAAGAGGGCAAAGAAGGTAATGAATATCAGGTGGCTTAAGGCCCCCAGAACCAACTTGTCTAGATGGCCACAAAATTTTCTGAGGCGTGATCTAATTGAAGAATTTGGTGACTTGATCACCCTTCTTAGTAGAGTGCGAGGCCTACCATCTTCCTCACAATTCCATGAATGAATGTATCCCTTTATCAAGATCATCCTCCAAGGGAAGCAAGTCATATTTTAGGGTGAGTAGATTAGCAATGCTCTTCATGAGTAGTTGACCAAGGTATCAACTACTTCAAAGTTATATATGACTTCATACCTAGTGTACATTACGGCCTCCATGTGAACCTTTTCAAGTTTGACAACTGAACGAGATAGGAAAACCACCCTAGTCTACTCATATTACCCTCTGTTAACACTGCAAGGATCAATCCATCATTTTAGGAGAGTAAATGATGCCCTCTTCATAGTATTTTTGTGCCTCTTCGACCCTCAGCTTGAACAAAAGAGAATATCTAATAAAGCCTAGATAGTCATCAATGACTATGGCTGTATGTTTCTATAATTTCCCTCCTGCTATCTTCAGGTTGGATTTTTCCAAGGCTATCCCTATATGCTCCCTAAGTTTCCTTCTGATAAGTTAGTCCCAATGGAGCTGTGTAGACAAATGGTTGTTGTACACACTAGACAAATAGAACTAAAGAAGCCAAGTTTTAGGTTTCTAATTGAAATTGGTAGGTACTTGATTTTGACAGCAGCCAAAGCAAAGGTCATGAAAATAGAGATGCAATTGGTTACTATGAAATAGTTCAAGAGGAGGGACAATTTTGACTACAGGGGTGTCAAAGACATGATCAAAAGAAAGACTCAGTTTCATGATCCTATGATCGAAGACATCTGGGTAGACCTAAGGACAGCTGAAGAAGTCAAGAGGATAGACTACAATAGGCTGACCGTAGAATAGATCAAATATTTGGGGCTTGTGGATATTCTCTCCAATTTGGTTGATGACAAGAACATTATCAATAGTAGATACTTGGTCGAAAAGGTTGATGACTCTCCTCTTCCTCCAATTCAGTGGTCCCAAAAAGAGTTAACTTTTTTGAGGAAGAGATTCAAACTAATATTGGCCAACCCCAATGATTGGTTAACAGCCAAAGGCATCATATTGAAAGAGTTCATTATAGGATCAGAGGCTGATTCCAAGTGGAAACGAGGAAGAAGGTAGAAAATAGAACCAAGAACAAAGGTGATGTTCCTTCTCCATCTAGACCTCACAAGCCTAGAATCATCTTTGTTTCCAAGATATCAAAGGTTGCTAAGGAGGCAGAATCAATGGCTAAGGGAGTTGGGGAACAAAGCTCTCAGGAATAGGTAGCTTAACAAATGGAGACGGATGACAGGCCCTCAAAGCAGCAAAGAACTGAGCCTCTACTTTCCCAGGAAGTGGCACAGCCACTTACAAATGTTTCTCCTTCACCACCTCTATCTCCTATCAATGTTCCTTCTTCTAGAGCTGCCTCTCCTTCCAAATTCATGTTTGATGATCCCCAAGGTGCTTTTGGAGATACTCTTTGGTACACAGGTTATGTTCCTAGTCTGGTGTCTCCTTCTTTCAATCTAGGAAAAAGTTTCACCCTTGATCAATCAATGACCGGTATAGTTTCATCTGTTACTCCAACTACGACCATTGTTACCACTAGCAGTGCAAAAGTTACCACTGTAACACCAGCTACAAGAATCATTACCACAATAAATACTTCTTCTCTCCCTCCTTAGATGTCAGCTTTCATGCCTAAAAGAAAGAAGCTAGCCATCTCTACAGATGACTTTGATTTTGGCAAATTAGTGTCGGTGAAAGCTAAGACCCCTAAGAGACCAAGGATCCTTTCAAAAATTGTTGAAAAAAAGGGACATAAATTTTTGAAAATAGCTAAACCATTGCATGACGCAACCCTTGAGGGTTTTGGCATGAGCAGCTATTCCATTTCTCATGTTGAACTTGGAAAAGTTACTCATGAAGGTGCGAAAAGTGATCTACAGTCTGAAATGGACATCATGATCTAGAAATTTGACAGAGAAAAAGAGATGAAGGATTACTATAAAGCCAAGGCAGAGCAATTGAATAGAGTAATAAGGAAATTCACCCTTGCCCCTAAAGAGGCAACCCTAGAGACCTTTTCCATAGACGACCGTATCATTCAAAAGGTAGAGAAAACCTATATGAAAGGGAAAGTGCTAGAGGATTACATTGAAAAGATGCACACTCAGGGAATTTCTTTACAGAGGTTGCCAAGAAGATGGACAAAATGAAGAAGGTGATGATAGATTTGGAGGACCTTGTCTCACTTATTTCTAAGGACATTGACAGTACAGAGAAATATCTTGGCAAGTGGAGGGAAATGAAAGATCTAAAGAAAAGCACCTTGATATCCATAAGTGTTATTTCCAGCAAAGATTCTTATGTTGAGATTAAGGAATCACTGATATATAGGATTCAGGTACTCAAGGAGCTGATTGAAGATCTCAAGTCTTCTAAGGATGCTAGCAAGAAAAGTGACATAGCCCTGTTGAATAGACTGGAAGAACTACTTTGTGACCTCACCTTTAGATATAATCAATTTCTTTCAATAGAAGAGATGATTTGAAGATTCAAAGGTATGATTTAGAGGGATTTAGAAGAAAAAGCATTCTCAATGACTTCTGTGGATAACGTTTTAGATACTCAATTGACTCTGGATAATCTAAGATCTAGGTTAATGAGTCATGCCAAGGCAATCACAGCATTGAAGGACACTATAATCAGGGCTAGGGTCATCTTCAAGAACACCATTGCACTAGATACTATAGGAATTTAGGCATCTATAGTTATGTACGATGCTCATCTGAAGAAGTTCGGCGTCAAGAGTTGAAAATTTTTCCCCTTTTCTCTTCTTCTTCTCTCTTCATGCACTTTTGTCATGTAAAAGTGCATAGAATTTTGTAATGTGTAATTACATGTAAAAAATTTGGAAAAATATCTAAAAAGTTAAATATATAGAGGGGACCTCTTTTTTAAATATATCTATGATAATTGAGAGCAAAAACTCTGCTGAAATTGAGAGACTTTTTGAGACTTTGTGCTCAACTTGTAAATCATATTTTATCAAATGAATGAGAAATAGATTTATTTCAGACTTTGTGTTAAAGTTATCTATGTTATTTAGGAAATAGTTCTTATGTCCTCTTTCCTAATAATCTCTTATCTGTTTGATTTAATAAGCAAAGTGTGTGTGTTGATATTATTTGAGGACATTTCTAAAAGATAGAAGAGTGACTTTGAGCTACTTTTTATCTTGGTGATCCTTTTATCTTTTGTAGTTTCAGGTGAAGACTTTGTGCTTCATTTCACTCTATGATTACGCGTATTCCAAATCAGTGAAGGAGACAACAAAAGACTTTGTGCTTACGTAGGTTTCTTTGTTAACTTTGTTACTTACTTCAGGTAATTTTTTGCTCTATGCTAAATACTATTCTTGAAAGAAGAGGAATGTTTTTAGCCAATGATCAGGATCTCTCTCTCTTGTTCCTTAGACATCACCTCTAAAAAAAGAGAGGTGGATGCTGTTATACCACCCCAAGTCTTATTTTTTGCTTAATTATATATACATATAACATATAAATATTCATAGGAAATCTCCACTTGATGAGAGGAGAGATTTACCTCATCTAGATTTGGTAAACCCACATTTTTCATGGCATAAATCTCCCTATGCTGTGGTTGATATACCTATTTTGTCATCAATTAGTTGAAAACAAAATATTCACCCAATAGTTTTTGGTGACTCTGTTGGGGAAGAGCACATAGTTTGAAGTCTAAAACATCAAAATGAAGTAGATTTTACTCTTTTCAAATTTTTGTTACACAATCTGGTAACTCCACGTTATACTAGAGGCCAAAAATCCCAAGGTGTTGTTGACCCTACTTTTGACTTGGTGCAACAAAGGAATTTCAAGTTGTTTCCTCCACGACCTCACCTTAGATGAACTAGGAGCCTTCCTCTTACCCCTAATAGGCCACCAACACAAAGCAGGCCTTCTTTTTCTATGGCTAGCTGAGCTTTACCTATCCAAGCTCCACCTAGATTAGTGATCCCAATTTTTCATAATCAAATCATGGCTCAAGGCCCTTGGGGTAATTATTTCGATCCACTGAATTTGACTCCACCTCTACATGAGCTTCGGAGCCTTGGATAATGTCATGCCCACCAAGGTGGCTAATTCCCTTGGTCTAACTTTGACCAAAACTTTTTAAAGGTGTTTTTCTATGGAAAAAAAGCAAGTCCCACTCCTTGGTTAGATAAAAAATACCCAATTTGCTTTCACAACTTTTGCAAAAAAGAGGACAAAAATGACAGTTCTAGTAGCCAATGTTCCAGCCTCTTACGGTGTCTTGCTTGGGCAAATTTTATGGAAGGATGTTGGAGGTGAGCTGAGCATGGACTTGTCAGAGGTGAGGATCTCAATTCAAGGTGTTATGAAGAAATTGCTTCCTGAAAAAGAGGCAAGATATGTAGTCACTTGATCATCAGCACCAAAATCTCAAATTTTATTTGAGTCTTCTGGCATGGGCAACTACTTCCTATCTATGGATGAAGTCCATGAGGCATCCGATGAAACTCCTATAGGTGACAACTTAGAAATGTGTTCAACTGACACAGTGGGAGAATCAGCACACCAAAATGAATGCATGGAAGAATCTCTTCCCCCAAATGAAGAAATTTTCCAAGAAAAAGTGGTGTCTAATGAGGTATGAATCTTAGAATTTGATTGCAATTGCTCTTCTATCAGTTCAGGAGCCGGAGTTGTGTTGGTATCTCCTCAAGGAGATATTGTTCCTTTATTGTACAAATTGTAGTTCAACAACACCAACAACACAATTGAGTAAAAATCCTTGTTACTTAGATTACAAGCTACTATAAAAAAGGGAAATAAACTACTCCATGCCAAAGGGGATGCTGAATTGGTGGTTTGCCAGATAAGAAACCTCTATCAAATCAAGAATGAAAAATTGCACCACTATTGCAATCTTGTCTAGGACCAAATTGAAAATTTTGACGCTTTCAACATCTCTGTTGTTCCAAGAGAATTCAATGACTGGGCGAATGCATTGGCTATTTCAGCTACTCTCTTGGTTCCTCACCTAGATTTTAAAGGAGATAAGTACACTATTAAACTAGTCTTTCGACCAAGTGTACCTGATAATGCTAGCCATTGGCAAGTATTCAACAATGATAAACAAATCTTTGTCTTCTTGGAGCAAAAGTACAGCTTCAAACAACTGCACTTTGAAGGTAGTGAACTTTAGGAATGCAAAGCAACTTTTAAATTAAATGTGAATATAGGTGAGGATTTCTTGCATCTAAAGGGGAATAAGATTCCCAAAGGCTTGGTTTCTCTGGTGAAATTGTTTGATAACCATGACAGGTTTATTAAATAATAGCGGATAGATTCAAACTCCTCCCAGGATTTTGATCAAGTAAACCTGGGGACCAAGGGAGATCCTAAGATGGTAAACATCGAGAAATGCTACACTTTTGAGTAGATATTCAAGCTTGCTAATCTACTCTGCCAATATATAGATGTCTTGGCTTATTCCTATGATGACCTAAAATCGTTCAAGCCTAATGACATTCACCACGACATTCCTCTTAAGAAAAATTTTGTGCCTTAAAAGCAAAAGTCCAGGCAATATAACCCAAAGATCTCAGGTACTATTTTAGCTAAGATATAAAAAATTCTTGATGCCTAGATAATTTTCTCAATCCATCACTCCACATGGATTGCCAACATAGTGCCTGTCAGAAAAAAATGGTGAAATTTGGATCTGTGGATTTCAGGAATTTGAATCAGTTATCTTTAAAAGATAACTACCCCTCCCTATCATAGATCAAGTTCTAAAAATGGTAACAGGTTCAAAGATGTTATCAATGCTAGATAGTTTCTCGAAATATAATCAGGTTGAAGTTGGAAAAGCAGATAAGCATAAGACTGCTTTCACCACACCTTGGGGCACCTTCGCCTATCGAAGAATGCCTTTCAGTCTAATAAATGTAGGTGCCACATTTCAAAGAGTGATAGACCTAGCTTTCAAGGATGAAATGGAAAATTTTATTGTAGTGTACTTGGATGATTTGATGGTATTTTCAAAGCACCATTCTGACCATATCTACCATTTACAAAGAATATTGGAACACTGTCATCAGAATGGTATTTCTCTAAATCCAAAGAAATATGTCTTTGGGGTTACTAAAGGGAAACTTCTTGGACACATTGTGTCCTAATAAGGTATTAAAATTGACTCAAAAAGAGTCAAATCCATCCAAGAACTTACTCTGCCTACCAGTAAGACTGTGATTCACTCTTTCTTCAAAAAGGTGAATTTTCTTCGAAAGTTCATCCCCGAATTCACTGAGAAGACTCGCCATATCATCAATATGATGAAAGAAAATGCTACCTTTAGGTAGTCCATAGAGGGAAAATTAGCCTTTAGAGACATCAAAGAAGCAATCTCCCACGCACCAATCTTGGTTTGTCCAGACTACACCAAGAGCTTTAAAATATACAGTTATGCTTCAGAACATACACTCTCAGCTATTTTAGTTCAGTAGAACCAAGAAGGCATAGAATCTCCTATTTTTTTCATGAGTTGTCCACTCAAGGCTCATGAGCTAAAATATTCCAATATGGAAAAGCATGCATATACGGTGGTTAAAGTGGTCAAGCATTTTAGATTTTATAACCTGAACTCATGCACTAAAGTTCTCATGCCTGATACAATAGTGAAGCCTATTTTGACTCAACAAGAGTTTGGTACGAAGAGGGGTAATTAGATTTCCAAGATTCAAGATTTTGATCTAGACATCAAACCTACCAAACTTGTGTGGGGAAAGGGTCTTTTTTAGTTGATTGCCAACAACATTCCCAATGAAGTAGAGGATGAAGAAATAGAGATCGAAGGTGTACCTATGGTCCTCTTTGTTTCCACTACTGATGAGTGGTATTCTGACATCACCTATTTTTTGACTTATAGTGAGTGTCCTACTCATCTCTCCTATAAAAGAAAATGGAATGTTAAACTGAAAGCAGTTAGCTATGTTTTATGGGATAATGGTCCATACAAAAGGAACCTGGACGAGGCATTTCTTCGTTGTGTCGATAAGGTACAAAAAGATAAACTCTTGGAGTCTTTCCATGATTTGGCCTATAAAGGGCATTTTTCTGCACCAGTGACAACATATAAGATTTTTCAAGCAAGGTACTATTGGCCTACGATGTTTCAGGATGCCTAAAAATGGGTGCATAGGTGCGAACTATGTCAACAATTCATTAGAAAGCCTAAATTGGCTGCCTTACCTCTCAAGCCAGTGATAATCGAATAACCTTTCCAGCAATGGGGTATTGACATCATTGGCAAAGTTAATCCATCATCGAGTGCTGGACATGATTATGTCCTCACGGCGATTGATTACTTTACCAAATGGGTGGATGCCATCCCAACCAAACACGGTACATCTGAAGTAATGTGCAATTTTCTCAAGAAAAATATCATTTCCCAGTTTGGGGTCCCACTCAAAATTGTAATAGATAATGTGGCCTATTTTTCTTCATATAAAATTACTCAATTTTGCTTTTATTATGGGATTACCCTATCCCACACTTCAAATTATTTCCCACAGGGAAATGGCCAAGCATAATCAAGCAATAAAAACCTAATCATTATTATCAAGAAATCGATAGATGATAATCAGATAACGTGGCATAAAGCATTATTTGATGCTTTATGGGTGGATTGGATTACACCCAAGAGGGCCATAGGTATGTCACCTTTCCAACTTCTGTATGGCATAAATACAGAGATACCCATCACTCTAGAACTGCCAGTGCTCAAGTTAGCCAAAGCAATCAAAAATTCAACTTTCAAAAGTTTGATCGACAAAAGAATCATGTGTCTGACCAAACTAAATGAGTAGCAAACCATGGTGGTGGATCGAATTACAGTGCACCAGAGTCAGGTGAAGAAACTTTTTGATAAAAAAGCTAAGGTCCATGATTTTCAAATCAGAGATCAAGTCTTATTACAGGACAAGAGGAGAGAATTGAAGAGAATGCACAGCAAATTTGACTCCTTACAGAGAGGTTTGTTCGCCATATGAAAGCTCTATGGAGAAAATAGCTTCTTACTGAAGTATCAAGATGGAATGCTATTCACACTACCCCATAGTGGGCAACATCTGAAGCTGTTTAGTCCTTAAAGCTTAGATGGATCCACTTTATATATATATATATATATATATATATAGTTTTTTATCATTTTGTCTTTTTTTTTTTTTTTTCATTTTTAGCTTGACTCCATAGCCCAATGGCTTGGATGAAGGCACTTAAAAACTGGTTTCTACTCCCGTTGATCATTTTGATTAACAAAAGTTCCCCAATAGGAGCCAGCTGTTTTTTCCAAAATTAGCTCAGCTCATTTTTGGAACAACCCCCTGCAAAACTTTTCCATTTCCCCCTTTGTCTCTCTAGGTTTATTTTTGAGATGGTTTTTTGTCATTCTCATCTTGGCCCAACTACACCATTTGAAATTTGTAACATCTTTTTGTTACATTTTCCCCAAAATGTGAAGGTTGTTATGGTCTCGATATGACCAAGGGACCAAAATATGGCTTTTCTAGAGTCTTTTTTTCTTCTATTTTCGTGCACGGATGGTAAATTTTGCCGTCAGTCCATTTTTTTTCTTTTACATGTAGGAGTAGCAAAATTTGCCACCCCTACATCTGAACTTGCATGGGTGCCAAATTTTGCCGCCCCTACATCTGAACCTGCATAGACGGCAAATTTTGCCACCCCTACATTTTTTTTCCTTTTCTCTCTGACATGCAGGAGTGGCAAAATTTGCCACCCCTACATGTCCCTTCTAATTCTCAGTGCATGGGCAGAAAATTTTGCCACCCCTGTGCTGTCTCAGTTTTTATGCATGACATTTATTGCCACATGTGCCGAGTTGTTGGAGTCGATTTTCACCCCATTTAATCTATTTTAAACCTCATTTTGCTTCATTCCTCCTCTCCTCCTCCTACCCTCTTCCTTTAGACAATCCAGCAAATGGGTAAAAGTGCATTTTGGCAGATTTGATCTCGTGGTGTACATATTTTCTCATATAGGTTTTATATTTGGCATTTATTTCTTTTTCTCTTTAATTTTTCTTTCATTCTTGTTTTTTTTCCCCCTTCCCCATCAACCTTCCAAGATTCCTCTTCATACTGGGGTAGTGATTTTTGCCACCCTCCCTTCTTGCCTGAGGATTTCTTGCTTAAACCTACATGGGTGGCAAAATTCACTGCCTGTGCATCTTGTTTGTTCCCAAAGGCATGTGTGGGTGGAAACATTCATCATCCATATAATTTTCCTCTTAAAACCTATGTGGGTGGCAGAATTCACCATCAGCATAGGCTAAACCTACACGGGCATCGAAATTCATCACCTGTGCCATTTCCTCTTCCCTTTTACATGCTTGGGCGATGAAATTCACTGCCCGTGCATGCAATTCATTCTACATGCTTGGGCAGAAAATTTTGTAGCCCTTGCACCTTTCCTATAAGTTTCTCCAACTCCAAAGAAATTTTCTTCTTTTTCATTTTTTCCACCTCCTCTCCTTTTTTCCCACATTTTCTGACCTAGTTTTCAACCTGGCCTTGTTAAGTGCCCTTCCTTGATCATGATCACTCAACGTGTGAATTCCCTAATTTTCCCATTGTTACCTAATTACACAATCATGATTGTAGTACCTTTTGAAGATTCTTTCTCATCAGGACCCACTCAATCGAGACCAGTTTCAATGTCTGAAACTTCTTTGAAGAAATCAAAAGGCATGAAGTACCAATACCAGGGCATTTTTTTATCACTTCGGTCACCTCTAATGTTGATAATATTAGAGATACAGAGATTGGCCACGTGGATATGGCCGAGTTCATGACTAAAACCAAGGCAATGAACCCAAGCTCTAAAATGAAAAGGATCATCGAGAGCAACATTCATCTGGTTACCATTTTCCCAATAGCAGCACATCATATAGAGTTTATCCTCCAGTGTGCCCAATTATACAACAAAGAGACCAGATCAGTCTCTGATGTTAGTGACAACGTAATAATTTAACTAGACCTCAAATTCATTGATAATGTTTTCATGTGCCCTCCTGCTACTGAAGTGCTAAGAATTGACTTCGTAGAAGCACAAAAAGAGTATGACAAGGATCTCGAGAGGGCAAAGAAGTTAATGAATAACAGGTGGCTTAAGGTCCCCAGAACCAACTTATCTAAATGGCCATGGAATTTTCTAAGGAGTGATTTCATTTGAAGAAGTTGGTGACTTGATCACCCTTCTCAGCAGAGTGCGAGGCCTCCCATCTTCCTCACAATTTCATATATGGATATATCTCTTCATCAAGATCATCCTCCAAGAGAAGCAGGTCATCTTCTAGGATGAGAAGATTAGCAATGCTTTTCATGAGTAGTTGACCAAGGTATCAGCTACTTCAAAGTTCTATATGACTTCGTACCTGGTGTACATTGCGGCTTCCATGTGAACCTTTCTAGGCTTGACAACTGAAGGAGATAGGAAAATGACCCTAGTCTACTCATATTACCCTCAGTTAACACTGTAAGGATCAATCCATCAATTTAGGATAGTAAATGATGCCTTCTTCATGATATTTTTGTGCCTCTTTAACCCTCAGCTCAAACAAAAGAGAATATCTTATTAAGCCTGGATGGTTGTCAATGACTACGGTTGTATGTTTCTATAATTTCCCTCTTTTTGCTATCTTCAAGTTGGCTTTTTCTAAGGCTATCCCTATATGCTCCCCAAGTTTCCTTCTAATAAGTTAGTCCTAATGGAGATGTGTAGACAAATGGTTATTGTACACACTAGACAGATGGAAATAAAGAAGCCTAGTTGCAGGTTTCTAATTGAAATTAGTAGGTACTCAATTTTGATAGCAGCCAAAGCAAAGGTCATGGAAATAGAGATGCAACTGTTTACTATGAAATAGTTCAAGAGGAGGGACAATTTTGACTATAAGGGTGTCAAAGACATGATCAGAAGAAAGACTTAGTTTCATGAGCCTATGATTGAAGACATCTGAGTAGACCTAAGGACAACCAAAGAAATTAGGAGGATGGACTACAACAGGCTGACCCTAGAATAGATCAAATATTTAGGGCTTGTAGATATTCTCTCCAATTTGGTCGATGACAAGAACATTATCAACAGCAAATACATGGCCTAAAAGGATGCTGACTCTCCTTTTCCTCCAATTTAGTGGTCCCAAAAAGAGTTAACTTCTTTGAGGAAGAGATTCGAACCAATATTGACTAACACCAATGATTGGTTAATAGCCAAAGGCATCACAATGAAAGAGTTCATTACAAGATCAGAGGTTAAATTCTAAGTAGAAATGAAGAAGAAGGCAGAAAATAAAACCAAGAACAAAGGTAATGTTCCTTCTCCATCTAGACCTCACAAGCCTAAAATCATCTTTATTTCTATGAAATCGAAGGTTGTTGAGGAGCCAAAATCAATAGCTAAGGGAGTTGGGGAATAAAGCTCTCAAGAATAGGTAGCTCAGTAAATGGAGATGGATGATAAGCCCTCAGAGCAGCTAAGAACTGAGTCTCTACCTTCTTAAGAAGGGGCACGACCACTTACAAATGTTTCTCCTTCACCACCTCTATCTCCTATCAGTGTTCCTTCTTCTAGAGCCACCTCTCCTTCCAAATTTATGTTTGGTGATCCCCAAGGCTCTTTTGGAGATACTCTTCAGTTGTCAGGTTTTATTCCTAGTCTGGCATCTCCTTTCAATCTAGGAAAAAGTTCTACCCTTGATCAATCAATGGTTGGTAAAATTTCACCAGTTACTCCAACTGCGACCACTGTTACCACTAGCAGTGCAGAAGTTACCACTTTAACACCAGCTATAGGAACTGTTGCCATAATAGGTACTTCTTCTCTCCCTCCTTGGATGTCAGCTTTCATGCCTAAAAAAAAGAAGCTAGCCATCTCTGTAGATGACTTTGATTTTGACAAATTAGTGCCAGTGAAAGCTAAAACCCCTAAGAGACCAAGGATCCTTTCAAAATTTGTTGAAGAAAAGGGACAAATTTTTGGAAATAGCTAAACCACCGCAGGATGCAACCCTTGAGGGTTTTGACATGAGTAGCTATTCCATTTCTCATGTTAAACTTGGGAAATTTACTCATGAAGGTGTGAAAAATGATCTATAGTCTGCAATAGACATCATGATCCAAAAATTTGACAGAGAAAAAGAGATGAAGGATTACTATAAAGCCAAGGCAGAGCAATTGACTGCAGTAATAAGGAAATTCACCCTTGCCCCTGAAGAGGCAACCCCAGAGGCCTTTTCCATAGACGACCCTGTCATTTAAAAGGTAGAGAAAACCTATATGAAAGGGAAAGTGCTAGAGGATTACATCGAAAAGATGCACACTCAGAGAGTTTTTTTACTTACAGAGGTTGCCAAGAAGATTGAAAAAATGAAGAAGGTGAGGACAAATTTGGAGGACCCTTTCTCACTTATTTCTCAAGACATTGATAGTATGAAGAAATATCTTGGCAAGTGGAGGGAAATGAAAGATCTAAAGAAAATCAGCTTGATATCCATCGGTGTTATTTCCAACAAAGATTCCTATGTTGAGATTAAGGAATCACTGATATACAAGATTCAGGTACTCAAGGAGTTGATTGAAGATCTCAAGTCTTCCAAGGATGCTAGCAAGAAAAGTGACATAGGCCTATTGAAAAGACTGGAAGAACTACCTTGTGACCTCACCTCCAGGGATAATCAATTTTTCTCAGTAGAAGAGATGATCTGAGGATTCAAAGGTATGATTCAGAGGGATTTTGAAGAAAAAACATTCTCAATGACTTTTGTGGATAACATTTTAGATACTCAGTTGGCTTTGGATAATCTAAGATCCAGGATAACGAGTCATGCCAAGGCAATCACAGCATTGAAGGACGCTATAATTAGGGCTAGGGTCATCTTCAAGAACACTATTATACTAGACAATATAGGAATTTAGGCGTCTATAGCTATGTACGATGCTCATCTGAAGAACTCTGGTGGCAAGAGTTGAACCTTTTTCCCCTTCTCTCTTCTTCTCTCCTCATGCACTTTTGTCAAGTAAAAGTGCATGCAATTTTTTAATGTGTAATTACATGTAAAAATTCTAAAAAAATATCTAAAAAGTTAAATATGACTCATCTTTGACCAAGATATTTTTATATTATAATCTTTTTGATTTTGAAGGTTTCTGCCTATATATAGAGTGGACCTCTTTTGTAAATATATCTCTGATAATTGAGAGCAAAAACTCTACTAAAATTGAGACACTTTTTGCGACTTTGTGCTCAACTTGTAAATCATATTTTATCAAATGAATGAGAAACAGGTTTATTTCAGACTTTGTGTTGAAGTAATATGTGGTATTTAGGAAATAGTTCTTATGTCCTCTTTCTTGATAATCTCTTATCTGTTTGATTTAATAAGCGAAGTGTGTGTGTTGATATTATCTGAGGATGTTTATAAAAGATAGAAGAGAGACTTTGAGCTACTTTTATCTTGGCGATCCTTTTATCTTTTGTAGTTTCAGGCGAAGACTTTGTGCTTCATTTCACTCTACAATTATGCGTATTCTAAATTGGTGAAGGAGACAATGGAAGACTTTGTGCTTACGTAGGTTTTTTTGTTAACTTTGTTACTTACTTCAGGTGATTTTTTGCTCCACGCCGGATACTATTCCTGAAAGAAGAGGAATGTTGTTGGCCAACGACCAGGATCTCTCTCTCTTGTTCCTTGGACATCACCTCTGAAAAAAATAGGTGGATGCTATTATACCACCCCAATTATTATTTTTTGCTTAATAATATATACATATAGTGTATAAATACTCATAGGGAACCTCCCCTTGATGAGAGGAGAGATTTACCTCATCCAAATCTAGTAAACTCACACTTTTCATGGCATAAATCTTCCTGTGGTGTGGTTGATATACCCATTTTGTCATCAGTTAGTTGACGACAAAATATTCACCCAGAAAAATGAAGCCAACAACATGGCCAACAACTTCTTCAAATATGGAACACTCGACTACATAATAAATGATAGTAATACATTGCTATCATTTCCTCTCAAATGTGAGCCTAAAGGTATACCAACAAAATATAATGATGCATGATCAATAGCATCAGTACTCATGTCATCTTACAAAGTCACATTTTGTCCACTAACTATAAAATGAAAAATATGATATACATCCTCTAGAGTAATAGTAATCTCCCCTATAGGAAGATAGAAAGTACATGTGTTTACATTCCACATTTTACATAAGGTAGTACTTAGATAGTTATCTCACTACATAGTACTTAGGTCACACATAGACCCAACCCTACCCTATCCATCACAACCCTCTCATCCACTAACAAAGGTAATAATCTTAGTGTCTCCATCATGTGGCCTCTACAAAACTCCCTCATCTATACCTCACCTTAAAAAAACACCAGAACACAACATATATGCCACTCAACCATACCAAGAAAAATAGTTAAGATGCAAAACATAAGGCAACAACTCGAAAATCCTATAAAACTAGCCCCAGTGAAGAACAATGCTACAAAAGGACACTAGCATTGGATAAAAATGCCAAAACTTGGACAACAACATTGAACACTAAATAAGAGTGTTAACTCCTGGATAGGAGCACTAAAACTAGTGGAAAATTCCTTAAAACACTTTAAATAGCTCAAAAACATCAAAAAGAGGCTTCCAAATAGGAAAAAGTCACACATTTGAGCTACTTACTAGGGTGACCTCCCCATCAGTGTTAACGTAGGCTGCCAACTACTAAAATTGATTCACGACAGGTGCTTTTTTTCTCAACATATTTCCTAGTCTAGAGCTCTAAATATTAATCTAGTCAATGTATAAAAGAATCAAGAATCAATCCAATTCTCCTATATAAAACAACATTCTCATTCAAAGAAAAATGCCATTTTCCACATAACTAGAACCCCGTAGCTATATTTTACAAACCATTTTATTCCACAAAAATGTGACAATAACACCTTCAATATCAAGCAAGCCTTGCTCTCTTAATACATCATCCACCTACTATGACACACACATATCTATACCTATTTTATATAAATACATACAACTTGGACCTAAACAATCAAAGACTCATTCAATTATCAAACAATTCAGCCTCATCAATCAAGCAAACTTTGAATCTCCTCACATCAAGCCAACCTTATTTCTACTTATGCCACTAGTCATAATTTTTGGCCCAAAGTCCTCTATCATGAGATCTCATCCCTATCCTGAAGAAGGGGGCATCATTCCTACTATTTTTATTCTTACACTTACCCAACATACCCATCCACTCTCATAAGTAGATACACTATAGTTCTTACACTTCTAGTATTCAGACTATTCAGATATAATGGTTTAGATCATATGGATCCATAGTGATTTTATCATATAAGTACATAGACTATTTGGATATAGTGGTTCAAAACATATGGATTCATAATGAATTCGATATAGATTATGACTCATATACTAGATTTGAGGGCATGTACATTACTACACATCTCATACATACAACTTCATACAACACGACATAGTTATAGGACCAGATAGGAAATTATAGGCATAGTGCAAAGCATAATGTTTTGATCTCTAGTTTTGCTCAAGGGTCATGGCATGATATGTCATAGAAAATGTGGTTATACAAATTACCACATTATATAGATGCATCACTCACATATCATATTTAGGGGCATGGTATAGATGTTCATTTTCTTCATCATCTAAGATTATATAATTGAAATGGCAAGATATGTCATTCTCTTCTTACACATTTACTAGAGTTTTATATTACACATAATTGTATCCAGGTTGGACTGTATGATCATCTAAAGTGGTTAGTCCATAGCATTACCCAGACCTAGACTATATGAGTTTGTGTAGGACAAAGGGTAGGCATTGGTTTTGGGCCTCTGAGCACTTTTTAGTTCAAATTTAGATTATTCAAAGTGGGGGGCATGATATATTTTTCCCTTCATAGTATACAGATTCTATGCACACATTTTAAATTTCATGAGATTATGTGGGACAGAGGGTAGACATTAGTTTTGGGCCTCTGCTCATTTCTCATTCCAGTCAAATTCAACACACAGGGCAAGCATTCCCCTCTATGTTACATGGATTCCATTTCTAGATTTAGCATAGTGGGCATCCATGTTAGGGATTACTTCTTCCTTCAAGTAGTATTTGGCTCTCCATCTACTTCCCTAGCTAGGAAGTGAGTTGGACCCTTTTACAACACATTCATCTCCATGTAGATATGTTTAGGTATGCATTTTTTTCTACTCTAGTACTTCACTTCATTACATCACTATATTAAAAGGGGGGGGGGGGGGGGGTATGGGGCGTGGAACGAGGGGGGGGAGGGTTGGTGGGCAATGAATACACCCTGAATTGGTCAAGAAATCACACATATCATGCCTTTTTACAATCATTTTATAGGAGACTCCAACTAGAGAGTATGAGCTTTGTTCACATTTAGCCATGTTTTTTTGTTTTTATGATCTTAATCTTATTCTATGCTTGAGTCACATTTTTTATTATTCTTGATTAGCTTGATCCTTTTAAATAGTCATTCCACCTCAGTCAGGTCAAGTATTCTATCCATTTTCCATCCCCCTAGGTCCTGGGACTATAGGATTGGAGTGATGGGATTGGACTACAGTGTGAGTGCCACTAGTGTCCATTTCTACCACTCTTGTCCATGGTCATTTTTAAGTTCAATGGTTTATTTCTTTCACTAGATGAGTCCCTACCCCTTTCTTACCTTCATCTTTAAGTTTTCTAATGTCAACCAAATATGATTAAAGATCCCAAATATTAAATAAAGAGTCTCCTATATAAAGGACTACACAAGGAATTTCATATCTAGTACATACTACTTTGACATATTACATAAAAAAAATCAATGAATAATATAGCTCAATATTTTACATCACACATAGACTTGCATGATTGATCAAGAAAAGGCCTAGGTGAAAGCTTATTCTTGCATCTAACATGCATGTTAATTATGCATGTTCCTTAAAGGAGAACTACATTTGATCTGAGACCCTATTAATGTAGGTAGTGATTAGGACAACAAGGGTTCTATATCATATGATCATTTATCCCTTAATCTAGTTTTTCCCCCTTTTGATTTTAATTTATTTACTGCTTCATGTGTGTATCTAGCCTCCAAGTTTCAATATTGAATCATCTCTACAAGGAGCTCCATTGATAGTCAATATATAAAATTATATAAGTAGACCAATACAAGAACAGTGAACAAAACCCAAAAAGCTCAGACCTCTATGACTAGTTTGGACAACAATGATAGGAACTAAACTATAGCGCCAGACACCAGGGTGTCTTATTTGTTGTGATCCTATCCTCTCACTGAATGAAAACCAAATTCAAGTTTCAGACATCTTCATAACCCTACATCTCATTTTCTAACTTCTACAATAGTTGTATTAGCCTATTTTTGTAGATAAGTTATTTCCTTTTCCTATTTAATTAATTCTATAAAAAATTTATTTTATCATATTAAATAAGACTTTCCTAATTATTCTAGACCGTTTAGTGTTTAGGAACTAAACACTAGTTTCCCAAAATTAATAAAATAAACACCAAGTTGTTTTTTCACATTTTTGTTCTTTCCACATTTTATTTTTGAAAATTTTCCTTTTTGATATTTTTCTCCACATTTTTTAACACATAAATGCATTATTTTTCACCTTTTTGACCTTTTGGGAAAATTCTGGTCACTTTTGCAAATTTGCAATTTTCTTTGGTTTGGGGAAATTTGGGTGCCATTTAAAATTTTACAAATTGTAAATTGCAGAACTGCAAGTCAGATTAGGAGTTCCTATGAGAAGTTTCCTTATGGAAATTAGAACTCCAACAAGAATTTGTAATTTACAAATTTGCAAAATTACAAATTACACTTGGAGTTTGTGTTTCCCTCAAAAGTTCCTTTTAGGGAATCCAAAACTCTAACTGCAATTTGTAATTTTGTAAATTGCAAATTGCATCTGGGGTTCTCATTTCCCTCAAAATCTCCATTTAGGGAATCCATAAACTACAAATTAAAATTTTAGAAAATCACAAAATCGCAATTCGCTGTGAAATTTCCCTCTTTCACTAAGACCTCCTATTGATCGATGTTGCTGGGGTATTAAGAGACCCAGGTGTAATTTGCAATTTGCACAAATGAAAAATTGTAGAAATTGTATTTCTCCTCTAATTCTCTCCAAAGCTCTTCTTGAGTTAACTTTTTCCATGTTATTTGACTGGTGGATTTTGGATAGTTGACCGTAATTTTCAATTGCATTTTAGAGCTTTGCATTTTGCAAGTTGCTCTACCCACTGAAATTCTCTTAGGGAACTTTGGATCTTCAAAATCATTTTTTTGAAATCTACGATTTCTTAGATTTTCAAAATTTTCACCCATTCCTGCAACCTAGTCTAGTGTGTACCCTACAAAATATTTTTTACAAGAAGCCATAGCCCTTCTTTATATGATGATTCAGCAAAGAAATCTATACTTGTCTCAACAATACCTAATCATCAATGGAAGGATGTATTAACCTGCGAACATGGACTTTTTTCAGATCACAGATTCTTCAATCAATACATTAGAAATGCCATTACATCCACTGTGAGTAGATATATCCCTCAATTCTGATGAAACTCTTTGATTTCCACCTTCTAGAATCTTGATTAGATCAGGGCAAACTTTCCATCCTTTAATATTGAGCCTTATCGCAGACATACCTATTGCAACTAACGCATGGGATTTCTCAATTTTGAACTAAACTAAAACCCAATGTCTCTTACCTTGTGATTTATCTCCATGGACAACAACTACTCCAAAATGATCAATACCATAGGAAATCTGGTCACACATCTTCTTGGTCTGACAAAATATTATAATTTTTTAAATTGGATTTTATCCCTAAAAAATTTGTTCCAATATCCTACAAACATAATCTAGTTATGTCTTTATTTCCTTTGCAAGTGCCACCCTATTCCAAGATGTTCAATATCATCAGCCATTGAAAGTCGTTGGAGAAGATCCTCTCTACTCCCTGCGATGGGCATTCTGTTGAACATGTCATTCACCTATATTAGACTTCCCCTCAATTTCATTCTTGGCAATAGCTAATCTGTAACAATAAGCTCCAAGTCTCGTTAGATATATAAAGCTTCTGTGCCAAGAGAACCTTTCATGATTATAGATATATAGGATATTAACACGTGGCCTTTATTTGTTTCGGAGGGAATTTGAAATTGGTTTTCTTTTAGAAAGTACTCGGTTAATGCTTTTCTCCATTGCAGAATTTGGAAGTGCACACATAATTTGCACGTTAGCAAATTTCTAATCGCACTCCATCCTCCCTTTTACGATGACTACTTTCATGCCTTTATTCTGCAGGATTTTGAATTGCGGGATCAAATTAGAATTTGGAAATTTGCATTTTGGTATGTGTTCTCATGCATAGAGATCCCCAATGAAGTTTTCTGTACCATTTTGTAATTGCTCTTAGCCTGTCGATCTTCCGACAGAAATTCATGGTGCATTTTGGAATAGTCAAAATTGTAGTCAATGGTTGGAGTTCTGTCGAGGTCAAACACGTCCACTTGCTTCGTTGATGTTTTTACCTTGCTTCCACATGGTGTTCTTTAGCAGAATCCGGATATTCTCAAGCAAATTACAACTTATCAAACCGCAAATTACGTTTCGATCTTAATTTCCCGCCATGATCTTTGGCTAGGCATTGCCATGAACTTCAACCGCTATTTTTCAATTTATTTTTAACCCTTATACTTCCGATGGACTTCTATACCTTCCTTTAAAATTTGTGTTTTGATCCATGCACCTTCAGTAGACCTTAACCACCTCTTTCTCAATTTTCAAAATCGTGTTTTGGAATTTGGTATTCCAGAAGAATTTGGTGGTGTCTTTCGCAATTAGGACGCAAGTCAAAACTGTAATCAATGTGAGACTCTCCACTCAGCTACCATGCAGCCAGACATTTTAATATGATATTTTGCTTTGCTTTATTTCCATGTAGGAAAATTTATTAGGGCATGTCCTGAGACATTCATTACATCTCATGTTTCCAACAGGCCATTACTCAATGCCACCATTTCCCGACTACATTAAAAACCCCTGTTGTGTTTTCAAACATTTTCTGCATTATATTAACCTCTACCTCCACATGGCTCTCTTTGACTTCTACATTCCAATGTGACATCTTACTAAATTTTTCTTAGAAAACATCACAAAGGACTATTGAAAATTTGAGCACCAACATTGGCTCTCGCCCGAGGATGTACACTCCTGTGTAAAGAACACCAAAACACAAGACTAGATACCAATCCATTGGGTCATGGAGTCAACACTTAGTTAATTTATGTCAAAAGATACACATGAAGGCTCAACAAAATAAGGTAACTTAACAAAAACAAATCAAGAGGATCTGAAAATGAACACATGATAAAAAATAATAATAAAAACTATACAAACAAGGCTTAATGTAGAGGGGCTAAAAAACAATGAAACAACAAGACTATATACTATACAATTATGTACATAGTCATGGGCTCAATGTAGGAAATGTTTCAAATGTCTATCATTAACTTGTGACTCCATAATTTCTTAAAATTTTACAACACCTTGGTGCCAAGATGAAGCAAACCAATCTCTACCCTTATTTGAAGGTACTATCGCTAGGCTGTAATGAGATGACATTTTGAAACAAATCCTTTGTGTATGTTCTCAAATATTGATAAGACCATGCTAAAATATCTTGGGACCTTTCCAACAGATGTAAATAAGCTTTTTTTTGGGCTATAATTAGGTGAGTACCAAGCATGAGTGCTTCAAGTTCAACAATGTCATTATGCACTCAGAGTACTACTTGAAAGAAGACTGCAAGCATTCTTCCCTAGGGGCACAGAATACAGACCTAGCTTCATCTAATGACATTCTCCAAATAGCATCATTTTTTAAAAACCCAACATCAAGAATAGTTGGTTGCTCAACAACATCCACATTCCCAATGAAGTTACCCAATTCTACATTTGTATACAACATTTTTTTTAGATAACACTTCATATCTTTAATTGCATCATTAGTGGGCAAATCATATGCTTCTCTCATATTAACATCACAAGTAAATTCATACATTAAGACATATACCTTCTTGACTGCACTCCAACATTGATCAACAATAGTAACACTCATCATTTTTGTGAAGGCAAAAAACATACTCTAGGAGACTTGACCGTTAAACATCAAAATCTCATCATCGTCATCATCATCAGACATGAACTCATGATCATCTATATATTCATCACTTAGTCTAGAAGTATCAAATGGCTTAGCAGTATCATCAGATGTGAACTCAGTATCATCTATATTTATCACACCAATGAATATCAAAATCAAAATTCAATACATTTACCTTAGCATTCAATGGATTAGGCACTTCTTTTCCAACCTCTCTATTCTGATTATTACCCATTCTTTAATCATGTGTAGGGCTCTTCCCTCTATCATTATCTCGATTGTGGAAAGAAAGCCTTGTGTTTGATTTGGATTTGGATCGGTCTCTTGACTAGTAGACCCATGAGGGATCCCCTTCTTAGTGCTAGACAACATGTATAACATCTCTTTGAAAATGGAGGCCAATGTCTTAATAGTATCTTCGAGGTTGGCATTCTTAATGGACTACATTTTTTCTAGATTAACAAACTTTATATCATCCCACTTGCTCATGGGCTTTCCCATAGCCTTTATTTTATTCTCAATTTTAATGGCCATATTGAAAGTCAAATAACAATTCATGAGATCCATGCCCCTTAGGTAGTACGTAGCCTTCTTGTCAAAGGCATCACAATACTTTATCAAGCAGGTTCTATCACTAGGTCTTATGTCTTTGGGAAACCACATCATATCTTTTTTGAACCATGTATTGAAGTCCTACACACAATCATTGGGGTTCTTCTTGATATTTTCAAACATATCAAAAAAAAATCTTGGATCAATTATATCACTATACTAAATTCTTAAAACATTATTCATTTCTTCCTCTGAATCAATGCATCCACGAGGAAGGGAATTGAATCATTCAAGAGCCTCTTCTTATAGCATGTGCACAAATAACTTAATAGACACATCCTCATGATCAAACTCAAAATATTTAATGATATTTTGAAAATACCAAAAGTGCTTAGCACCACTCGCTACATTATTACTTTGAAATTTTCAAACGTGGTTCCTTACTTCATTCAGAATATCATTGGGATAACCTTCCATTTCATCAAAGTTAATAGACTTGAATCTAGGAATGTGGAATGCAGGACTCTCATTCTCATCTTGGTCCCTATGCCTCATGATTGGTTGAATAGTGTGTTCAGGAACAAATGACAAAGGGTTGTGAGGGAGTGAATGAGGTGGACATTGTAGATCAATTTGAGAAGGGATTCAACTAGTTGAGAAGGAGCTGGATAGTATATGGGACTACAAAATCCTAAATGACTAAGAGAGCTAAGATAATCTTCTTCAATAAGAAGCTAAACAAATAAAAATTTAGATTTATTAGAATCTTTATATCCCAAATAGTCTTTAGCAATTGCACTTTGCTCTTCAATAAGCCCCTAAACTTGTCTCCTTATTTCTTGATGAACACTTAAGGGCAAGACAAGTTTATTTGATAACTCTCCTTTGAAGGATGAATTGAATCCTTCAATATTTGAAAGCAAAATAGCACTCAAATCTGAAAATGTTTAAAGTAAGAACTAATCTTTCTTTGAAACTAGATGATGTTTTAGAGTCGCCACTAGAAGCAAAATTCTAGAATACAACCATTTATAGATGTGTAATGATATATACTGAAACCATATCTTGTTGAAGTTAGTGATGATATATGAAATCAAAGACAATTAATTTTTTGGATTCATGTTCAAATAGTGAAAACAACCTCAAAACATGACAACTTCATAACTATTTACAATAGATTCAGTAGATGTCAATTTAATGAAATCTTTCAATTCTTAGCATGTCCCTAGTAGAGTGTTGTGGCGTTGACGACCAAAGAAACAAATCACACTCAAATAATCTCAAATTTCAAACACATAAGACAATATGATTAAACTTGTCTGAAAATATAGCTCAAATTACTTACATAAAATATTCCAAGGCAGAGAACTTTAAAACCTAGTTTTATGCAATCAGTTCTCTCCAAGAATCCCTGATGACAAGGGTGATAAGAAGTGTCCCTGATAATGCCACCAATGAAGTGTTGGTTCCTAGTTGTACATCTCTTATGATTGGCCTTGCACACTTGAAGAAAATGGAAAATAAATATGAAAAAATTGCTATTATATCATTATGATAGGGGAAGTGTTTGGCATCAAGAATGGATTGAATAGATAAAATGATCAAGAGGCATCGACATAATGTATGGTCAGCTCCTTGCTACTTTTGGATCTACTTGAACCAAGGTGAGAAGACCTAAGTGGTAGACTTCTCACATAGAGATATTCTACAATTCAACCTCTATGGGGATTTTTGGTACAAGGGAACACAAATGTGTCCAGGGCATAACCAAACTTGTTCACACCACCTGGGAAGGGTTACCACATAGAATAAACAAATACACTAAGTCACATACAAGCTAAAGAAGACAGATGGAAAAGTGACTGTAACCTTCATTCTAAACATGGGATGACTGGAAAACTATAGTGCTAGGTCTTTAAAGCTCAAAATGTAGACACATGTTAGGTATACAAGATTTATGCATCTTTGGGAAAATAACACTTATAGTTTTTGAAGGGTGTATTATTTGTCGCATAGGAAAATTATCTAAAAAATTAAGGGTGGTTTGCTAGTAGTTTTCAAAAATCAAGGTTTCATTCAACATACATGACATCACTTATTGGAAAGATGCAAAAAAAAAACTAACAAGCTAAGGGGAACTACGAGGATTAATTTGCATCCATTGGTGCCAATATAATGCAAGTACCTAAATGATCCCTGAAACCCTAGAGCACACACTGCAACTAAAAATTTAAATAATTTTTCCTATCAAATTCATGAACCTAGGGTGCCCTTAAGAGGTATTCAATAACATATTTCCAAATCTCTATGCAAAAATGGGATCATAACCTAGATATATACCCAATATGACAACACTACATAAGTACAAAACTAGATATTCAATCAGCATAGCACGTAAAACATCTCCTTGCATTTCATTAATAGTAAAAATTAAGAACCACAGGGATTTTCCATTATCTTGAAAGAAAAAATCACATACATCAATGTTTCAAAATGATGACATGGGGACAAGTGTGGTGGATTTGCTCCATGTTGGACAGGGGAGACATATAAATATGCTTTCAAAGCTTGTTAATGGCCGTACAATTGCAACCACCTTAACAAGAGAGATAAATTGTACAACACAATGATCCCAAAATTTAGAAGTGCTTATACTTGGAAAGAAACATAAAGATCACCAAAAACAACCTCAAAATAGAAGACAAGCCTTCTATTTTTACATTTTGTCCACTTTTCAAATTTAGTAATGGGGGAGGCATTTTCAAAATTTGCAAAACATCCCTCCAAGTTCTGCTAAGATGCTCCCGGTTGGAATATGCCCTTTACCACACCTGAAATTTTCACCCATTTACATGAAAAATCATTTCTCTAATTGCCTCCATAAGGAATGATAAAGATTTGGAAAAAAGATTGATTTCTTGGCTGGATATGCCTTTTACATGATCTGGAAGGAAAATATTCATGGTAGAGGCCAAACAATTTTTTTCCTCTTGTACAACTGCCTAGAGATCCCCTTGACCACTTGTTAACACAGCTAGACCTTCTTGACAACTTCCCTTTTCATATTACACTTTGAGTTCCCATTTTCATTAAAAGTTCCTTTTAGGGAATTCAGAACTCCAGTTGCAATTTGCAATTTTGCAGAATTGCAAATTGCAACTAGGATTCCCATTTCTTTCAAAAGTTCTTTTTATGAAAACTGGAACTTCAACTGTAAATTCTAATTTTCTAAAATTGCATATGGTTTTGGAAGTTCCCTCTTACAATAAGACCTCCTAGTGACTGGTGTTCACTGAGTGGTTTGACAGATCCAAGTGCAATTTGCAATTTACACAAGTGCAAATTTGCATTTCTCCTCCAATACTTCTTCAAACTCCTCTTAAGTTGACTTTTTCCATATACTTTGACTAGTGGATTTGGAAGAGTTGACTATAATTTGCAATTGCATTTCAAAGACTTGCATTTTGTATGTTTCTCTTCCTACTGAAATTCTCCCAGGTACATTTGGAGCTTCAAAAGCAATTTTTTAAAATTTGAAATTTCTTGGATTTTTCAAATTTTTATCCATTCCTTCAACCTGGTCCAATGAGTGCAGAAGATTTTTAACTAGAAGCCATAGCCTTTCTTTATATGTTGCTTCAGCACAACAATCTATAATTGTTTTGAGCAACAATAACCAGTCATCAATGGAAGGATGTATTGCCCTAAAAACATGGACACTTTTTAGACCACAGATTCTTCAATCAATACATTAGAAATGCCATTATTGCAAAATGCACCACGAGCTTCTGTTGGAAGATCAAGAGGCTAAGAGCAATTGCAAAATGGTACAAAAAACTTCGTTGGGGATCTCTATGCGGGAAAACACGTACTAATATGCAAATTTCCAAATTGCAATTTGCTCCGCACTTCGGTATGTGTTCTCCCAAACTGAGGATGGAGTACAATTAGCAATTTGACAAAGTGCAAATTGTGTCTGTACTTCCAGATTCCGCAAAGGAGAAAAACATTAATCAAGTACTTTCTGGAAGAGAACCAATTTCAAATTCCCGCCCAAACCAATGCAAGCCACGTGTTAATATCCTGTACAGCCGTAGAGATGCAAAGTGAATCGATGCTTCGGGTACGTTGGTGTGCCTTGAATGCTTGGAAAGTATGGTTTCGTGGAAAAGACCATGGTTTCGTATATGGAAAGAGGAGTTTGACTGCACTTTCAGAATCCCCTATTGGATATTGATCAGTTAGATGGAGAGTTATATATATATATATATATATATATATATATATATTTTGCAATTTCCCAAATCATCTCATGATGCTATCACAATTTTGATCCTGATTTGACGCATGCACCTTGGGTTCCCCCGTTAGATTTAGATTTGCAGAACCTCTTGCATTCGAACTTAGGTTTTCTTGGCAAAGAAGCTTTATATAGCCAACGAGACTTGGACCTTGCTGTTACAGATTAACTATTGCAATGAACAAAATTGAGGGGATGTCCAATACAGGTGGATGACATGTTCAATAGAATGTCCATCACATGGAATAGAGAGGATCTTCTTCAACGCCTTTCAATGGCTGATGATGTTGAACATCTTGGAATAGGGTGGCACTTGCCAAGGAAATAAAGATGGCCCTATTTTATGTTTGTAGGATATTGGAACTGCTAGGTTAAAATTTTATAATCCTATGTTTGACCTAGAAGATGTCTGACCAGCTTTCATGTGGTATTGGTCATTTTGGAGCTGCTGTTGTCCATGGACACAAATCACGAGGCAAGAGAGATTCGGTTTTAAATTAGTTCAAAACTGAGAAATCCCTTGGGTTAGTTGCAACAAGTATGGCTGCAGGAAGGCTCAGTATTAAAGGAAGAAATGTTCGCCCTAATCTAATCAAGATTCTATAAGGTGCAAATCAAAGAGTTTGACCATAATTGAGGGATATAGTTGTTCACAGTGCAATAGTCAAAATTGCAGTCAATGGTTGGAATTCCGCAGAGCTCTCACGTGTCCACTTGCTTTGTTAATGGTTTTATCTTGCTTCCACGTGGTCTCCTTTGTTGGAATCCAGACATTCTCAAGAAAAGTATAATTTATCAAATTATGAATTGCGTTCCGGTCTTAATTTCCGGCCATGCTCTTTTGCTGGGTATTACCACGAACTTCGTCCCCCTATTTTTGAATTGCTTTTTAACCCTTATAGCTCCGGCGGACTTGTATACCTTCCTGTGTAATTTGTTTTTCGACCCGTGCAACTATGGCGGACATTACCAACCTCTTTTGCAATTTTCAAAATTGCATTTGGCCATTTGGTCTTCCGGCGGAATTTGGTGGTGTCTTTTGCAATTGGGATGCAAGTCAAACCTACAGTCAATGTGAGACTCTCCACCGAGATACCATATAGTCAGGGATTTTCAAATAACATTTTGCTTTGCTTTATCTGCACGTAGGCAAATTTATTAGGGCGTGTCTTAAGACAATCATTCCATTTCATATTTCCAACATGGCATTGATCCATGTCAGCATTTCCCAGCTACATTAAAAACACGTGTTTTCAAACATTTGTTGCATTATATTAATCTCTGCTTTCATGTGGCTTTCTTTGACTGATGCATTTCGACTGGCATTTTACTGCATTTTCCTCTGTAAACTGCACAAAGGAATGGTGCAAATTCGAGGACCAACACATTGTATACATACCAATAATTTTAAGATGGATGAAACTCCATATAGTTATCTCATGCTACGGTATTGTGTGTGAAATATTTATGTAATTTTATATAATGATGACATTCTATTTTAGTTAAGTATTTTAACAATGGCTTAAGACCTTGGAGGTGTATCCATAGTTACGTCAAGACTACTTGTGCTATAGAGAATCAAATTTGGGAATAATTTATGTTTTCTTCTCAATTCACAGTTAGATATTCTAGTGATTTTCAATAGTATGTACCTCTTTCCATCAACTAAGAAAATGAATTGAAATTGTCCTTATATAGTGGATTTCCTCCAATACGACATGTGAAACATGCAGGATGACCTTGTGAATTTTAATCTTATCAATTGGTTGTTATTTGTCAGGAGGATGAAATCATAGGATGTAGACACTAACGACAAGCATAATTAGCTATAAGGCATGGCCTTTTTTGACAAATAGAGAAAACTAAACTAGGAATGTGAATCAGTCTAATAGTGAGTTTAGGCTGCTTGGAATGAAAAATTGGAACATCATGTATCAAAGTTGCTTAAGGGTAAGAGCTATCTACATATAAGTAGATTAATAATAATTTAGATCTTTAGAACTAAGCATAGGTTAAATGTTTACAAGGAAGGATCACAAATGCATTGTTAAAACATAAAATGTTAATTTTAGTGTCTACATTTTCCCTTTCTTTATTCCAGTAAGGCAAGAAAACAAAAGTACTAGAGTAATACGAAAAGTGTTATACCCGAACATACACATCTAGTTATAATTCAAACCAGTTCACAACATCAATATTTTTTGATTCATCGATAATTAATTCTCCCATATTAATATGGGAATAGTACTGAAGTAATCTTAATTCACCTCAAGTACATGTTGAGTTATGATCTTGAGACTTGTGTGTTATAGGACCATAAGATATGACTGCTCCTAAATCACTTGAAGGCTAAAATAAATGCACACTAATTGATATAAAAACACCATAAGCTTCGCATCCAACATGCTTATGCCCACACCCTAGGCTACCTAATATTGTATTATGCCAACATAAGTGAAATCATGGCTATAATAATTCTTCCTAAAACCCAAAGAGTGATATCATATATAATTTCCTCATAGGGCTTGGGGTCACCGATCATATTCTCATTTAATATTAACTAGCAGTTGCCCCAAAGGTACGAGTTATGTTGGTTGGGTTCTCCTTGTAATTTTTAAAATTTCTTGTGTGAAAAAATCACATAGAGTAAATTGATATCTAAACACCCAATAATTATTATTGATTTATGGTGAAAGATTAGTGGATGAGGGTTATAAATACTTCAATGCCATGAGTGACTCTAAATGCATTACACCTACAATTGATGAATATGTGTGCATGGTTAACAATCTTGTCCATGATAACTATCATGGTCATGTGGACATGTTTGTTTAATCTTTTTAGGCCATATAATAACGTAAAGTTAAGAGTATTTACAAAAATACTTATTTTTGAGATAGATAATTAAAACATTGCAACCTATGTTTTTGAGCTTTGTAAAATTGTATGGACATCCATAAAAACATAATCAAATGTGAATCTTTATTAGATGTTGAAGTTTCAAGTTCCCTGGTAGACATGTATGCAAAATGCATAAGCTTAGGCAAGGCATGTGAATTTTTTGACAAAATTCATCAAGGACATGCAGCCTTATGGGCTACGATGATTGTAGGAAATACACCAAGGGGTTTTGTTGAAAAGGATTTGGAAATTTTCAAGTAAATGGAATTGGCAAGTGTAAGCCAAAATCAACAACCTTTTCGGTATCTTACAAATGTGCACTAAAGTGGCAGCTTTGGAACATGCCATGGACATCCATCAAATCATAATTGAAAGTGGACTTTTAGATGATGTAGTTGGATCTACCTCAATAGACATGTATACAAAATGTAGAAGTATACACAAGGAATGAGAACTATTTGACATCATGTCTAAAATAAATTTGGTCTCATGGAATGATTTAATAGAACGATATGCACACAATGGATTTTGTAAGGAAGATTTCAAATTATTTTAGCTAATGAAGCAAATAGAACAAACCTTGATAACGTAACATTCACTTGTGTTTTATTAGCATGCAACTACACAAGATTAGTGGATGAGGGATGTAAATAATTCAATGTCATGAGTGACTCTAAGTGCATTACACCTATACTTGATAATTATGTTTAGATGATTAACATT
Source organism: Torreya grandis (assembly GCA_037957365.1). Taxonomy (NCBI): domain Eukaryota; kingdom Viridiplantae; phylum Streptophyta; class Pinopsida; order Cupressales; family Taxaceae; genus Torreya; species Torreya grandis. Next base: position 46,740 of record JARHVA010011163.1, read on the forward strand.
CTTGGCCATGGTGACTATCTTGTGTAAAATTAAACTTTATCATCAAAATTCCAATTCAACCTATGGTGGTTATGTGGATATGTTTATTTGGTGTCTATAGACAACATAAAAATGTAGATTTAGGAGTGCTTATAACAACTCTTCTTTTTTAACTAAATGAATAGCTAACACTATTGACATCAATATTATAGGTTACGTGGCATAACAAAAATCAAGTAAACCATCTTATAAACTATATAAATCCCTACTCCAAATGGTATCAACTAGAAATATTTTCCTTTAAAGTTAAATTCACATGAACTAATAGTTTTGTGAGGGAACAATAGAGAAGCAACTAGATGAAATCAAAATATCTCTTTCACCACTGCATGGGGACATGAGAGACGGACTATGTTAGAGTTTTCAACTTTTATGATTGGACCCATTTCATTATGTATGGGCTATGAATGAGTTATGACATCACCAATTCTACTATCGTAATAGTGGTGCCACTAATCACCATCAAAATATCTTTCCAGATCAAATATAATGCCCAATGAATAATTATCATGATAGAATGAGAAATCTTTTTCTCTATGAAGATGTGTTAAAAAGAGTACTCCAAACATTGAGTGTAAGTTGAAGCAAAATATATAGAGGATGCCACTCTAAAAACAAAGAACTATAAATTAAAACTATTGGTGGCACAAATAATTAAATTTGATTACCTCAGGCCTCACAAAGGCCATTTCAGTATGAGAGAGGGACCCTTGCCTATAAACTCAATAAATCCTTCTCTGACTCTAAGACATGGAAAATTGTACAAATTAATAGTTTCAAAGCTATGTGAATTCGTGTTTACCTAATGTTCCCACTCTTTCCATCCATGCTATGAATTTACTTTAATGTCAACATGTAGAATAGATATATTATTGTTGAAACATTACATCAAGGCCATATAACACATGCAAGTGGTGAAATATTTCTAAGTGAGCTACGTGCGGATCATGATGGTTAATGATAGGGTATTTCTTCTAAAATCATACATCAGAGGCCAATTTTGTTTGTTTGTCTCTTTGATTGAGAGAAAAGGTGGTCTATTAATGATTGGTACTAGGTGAGAGGAAGAGTTGGTATGTTTAATTCATAAATAGTAAGGGGAGCCCACATCATTCACTTAAAAGGGGAATATCCTCCACACATGACAATAAAAAAATTACCAAAAAAAATGAATGAAAATTAAATATACATTCCTTCTGGTGGTCCTTGCACCCTCAATGCAATTTCTATTATACTTATTATTATCTTTATGTAGTTGTTCGAGAGACAAAGACAAGTTTTTCCACACTGGTTAATAAATCAAATTATATTATAGTAATTAAATGTATTGTACATATCAAATTAGTATTCTTATTATTATCTTTACGTAGTTGGTCAAGAGGCATGGACAAGATTTTTCACAATAAATTAGATTATGTTATAGTAATTAATGTAGTGGATATATCAAATTGAAACAAATTGAAGTGTTTTTTCCATTTAAACCAAGTATCTTTAGTATTTATGTGGTTCTATTTGTAATCCATTTGAGTAACATTGATTGGATTTTTATTGGGTAAGTGTTTTATTTTTATTTTTGGATTATATTCCCCTTTTATGTGTATGATGAGTGCACCCACTACTATATGAGAATTAAACCTTCAAACTCTCTATATCACTTAGGAATAATCACCAATCGACCACCTTTTGCTTCAACCAATGACTCTTTTACTATAGCATTCACAGTGTCATGAGTGATGCCCCCTTATGCATCCATTTGGCATGCACATTGAAAAGGCTTCGGTAATCACCTCAACTAAAAAGAAAGAAACAAGATAAACTCCATAACCTATTATGTATTAATCTTATATCAATATCATTGCCTTGTTGTAAACTCCTTTTTAGTAGGTGTAGGGTATGTAAATTTAACAACTGTAATAAAGTCAGGGCATGTGTATGATATGGGCCCTTTGGTGTACAATATCACATGAAATACCTTATCATTTCCCATCATCATGGCCTTTTTACCAGTGTATTGGCAACATAGATGAACAAAAGTTACAATATAGAGTTTGGAACCTCAAATTCTTGTATTATATTAAAATTTTAATGTATTAAAATGAGGCGTGTAATCGAAAGTAGTAGTAAGGGGATAATCATCTAATATTATACGCTGTAAAAATTAAGTTATACAAAAATGTTAGAATGTGAACAAGTGTAGATGATATATTACAATCCGTCTTTAAAACTAAAGTATAATTCCATATATTAAAGTTACAATTGTGGATTTTCAAATGGCTTATGTTTTTTACATTGATTTTCTATTAGTCAATTTATCATATGTTCATATGAAAAAAACAAAGGCAATCTCATTTTTTACGTAAAATACATACAAAGTCATTTTTAATTGTAGTTCTAATAATGAGACTAAATATAACGATCAATACTACCTATAATACATGAAATATTATTACACTTTAATGACAAATTCTCATCATTTTTTAAAAGCTATATATATATATATATATATATATATATATATATATATATATATATATATATATAAACAAAAATGTTAAAACCTCTCTCAACTCAACAATAATATCAGGAAAGAGAAAATGTGACTCTATCTTTTATAAATGTATATAATAGATTTGAACAAAATCAAACTATAAATTATCTAAATATTGTAGACATGCATGTGGCCTTAAAAAACAACTCAATTAACCTAAACGCATCACTAACTTGCTATATTTTAATAAACAAGTATATATTGGCTAAGAACTTTGATTTGTAAAAGAATTTACCCTTAAAAGTCATGTATTTTCTGTATTGTTTGAGTTTTTTTTAATATATAAATTTGATTTTTTTTAAATATATAAATTTAATTTTTTTTTTACTATAAATATTAAAATATTAATTGTATGATTCTAATTATTTGAAAAAATAATCTACAAATAAATTGTTATTTATTAGGTTGGAAAAATAATCTGGAAATAATTTTTTATTTCTTAGGTTAGAAAAATAATCTAAAAGTAAATTATTATTTCTTTGGACCTTTTTATGGCTCGTTGAGGGCAATGTAAAAAATTACACGTTGTTTCCATTATAACCTGTAATTAAGCTGGAGGCTTATTACGGAGAGGCGAAGTCCCAGATTCGTCTCAGAAAAAAAAATGGTGTTATCGGCCATTCCAAGATGGACACGTTTCACAGTTTTGGCCAGCTCAATACTGAAAGAAAGCGGAGTCGACGCATGGGCGAAGCTGTGGCGACCTTCGACCGCAACAGATGTCCGCTCTCTGAAGTGAATAAAACTGAGTTTTCCCTCAAAGACCAGTCAATGGGTCCTTCTTCACAACCAGTTGCAGAAGGCAGCGACGATGCAGCAGCGGTACCCGCAGCACAAGGTAAATAATATTCTGCTTCAGTGGTTTAGGTCTTGATGTTCTCGACAGTTTCTAGAAGCATTGCGATGGGAATGTAAATCACTGTCAATTATTTACCTGCACCTGCAGGCCATTTTTACTGATAAAAAAATTATCAGCGCCCAGCAGCTCCTTTGCCTCTCTTTCCTTGTGAGAAGAAGTGCTGATGACGGTCACCTTCAGGCCAAGCACCTTGATAAACTTTACCGCCACGTGCCCTAATGCACCAAGACCTACAATGCCCAAATGCTTACCTTGTGGAGCTTCCATCATCCCATAATATTTCATGGGACTGTATACTGTTATTCCTGCCAACAACAATGGAGCCCCTGCATCCAGTGCTAGATTTTCTGGAAAACGTAATACATACCTGCAAGCTTTTAAAAACAAACAATAAATATATATGATTGAAATTTTTAATGTACAACAATATTTTGTGTTTGATACCAAAATCATTTAACTTATAATTGATGACAATTATGTTGGAATAACCTCCGCACGTAGGAGTTCCTTGATGGTAAACGCTGTCGTAGGTGAGGATCAATTTTTGGCAATAACTTTGTACGGCTTGTTACAGGACTCACACATTTGTCATATAATAAACCTTCATTGATATGCTTCAGATTATAAAAAGGTTCAAATCCAAAATGTTATCCCGCGATAATAGGCTTCATTGCGTCTGCAATTTCATTCACAGTCCACAGAATTATATTCATGTTTTCTGAAAACCTAAAACGACCTTGTTTGCTATGATGGTCTCTGCCAGTGCCTAATCCCATACAGTACTTTGCTTATTGCCCAAACTGTGATTCAACACTAAGGAATAAGTGGCCTGTATTAAGGGAAGGCGTTCTTATTGAGTTGTCATAAAATTCAAAGAATGGTGTGTTTGATTACATTATTTAATGTTATTTAGAAGGCTACGAGCTTAAAATCAATTTTTTTCTTACCCAAAATCGATGGCAGATGAAATTATTGTGTAGCTGAGATATCATGAACCTCTGCTTCAATAATTAGTTGTAAACATTATATGCAACAAAATCAAGGGCCATGTAATCTTAGCTACTTAATCTGAGTTATTGAAACAACATGGGTTATTGTAACTAACTACAGTAACTCTAACCTCTTGGAAGGATTGCCTGGGGACGCCCCAACAGCGGGAAAAAAAAAAAGAGTGAAGTACGGAAAAAGAGAGGATCTGAGGGTCCCTTGCTCGAATCTTAGTGGAGGAAAACAATTATTATTTTTTTACCTCGGGCATCTATTTTGCTTCTAATTTTTAATTCTTAAATGTTTAATTTTTTTTAAGATATTTATCTTGTCATAAACATTCAACCAATTATTTATATATATATATAGATATATGTTTTATAATATTATATAGAAAAGTTAATGTTAAAAATTAAAAATAAAAAATATATAGAAAAATATAATATTTTAATAAGTAATACTAATTTCAATTTAAAATTTATATATAAAAAAGATTAAAATAATACTACTTGCAACATGTATCAATCATCACTTAATCTACATATGCAGATTATTTCAAACACCACCATCTGCAATAGGCAAAAGTGTACAATCAGTTGGTTGCATGCTGCAATAAAATCAATTGGCTATATGCTGCAAGTGCGATAGGTATGTTGCAGTAAAATCAATTTGCTACAATAAAATCAATCCGTTGTACGCTGCACGGACGATAAGAAAGATTTAAATTTGTAATAAATATATATTTACTGTTATAAATTGATATAGTTTTCTTTTTGAAATGGCCTATTCTAACATCAGGAAGACAATGTTAAATAAATGACCGTTAAATTAACCCCCAAAATCTTCTACTATTATTATTATTATTAATATTAATTATTTGATATTCGATAATAATTAATTATCAAATAATATATAATTATTACCTTATTTTAATATTGAAAAATATTTATTATATAAATAAATATTATAATACTAATATACAATTTGAAAAATATTTAAAAATATATAAAATAAAATTATATAATATATTAAAATATATCAAAGATTAAAAATAATAATGTAACATATATTATAATATAATATATTGAAATATACAGTATATTATAATGAAAAAATATAATATTAAAATAAAAATAAAACATTTATTAAATATGATTGTAAAAAGAACCCACTATTTCCTCAGTAAAATAATAAATATTTGTTGTTGCTCAATTATACTCATTAGAGATTTGGGACAGCGCCCACTTATAAGTAACATTCCAATGTATACAAGAATATCTTTTGGGCATATAGTATGGTGAATATTTGATATAGTTGTTACACTAGAAATAAATTTTCACCAGTAGTGATGTACAGAAAAACAAATACTTTTCATAAATATCTTAATTAACATTAAATATGCAAACCCAATGGAAGAAAATTTGAATATGTTAATGTCAAGAACTACATCATTCATACCTCTCGAAGAATAAGAATATTTTAAAAGTTTTACACATTTGAATGCAACAAATGTATTGGTAATATTACATAATAAGCTAATTTTGAAATCACTAAATAGGTCAATTGCTCTATGTAGAATTGAACAAAGCAGACAAACAAATACATCTAATCACAATGACACTCAGCATGACCTAGTTGTGTTTCTATGTAAGAAACATAAAACTATGTTAATAAAACTATTGGAGAAATTTCTAAGAAGACAATCAAAGAAATTGACAACTAAATTATGTGACTTAAAATCAAATTAATTTACTGAAAAATGAAGAAAAAATATAAACACTTAGTAAAAAAACAAAAATTAAAGTACTTTATCGTTACAGTTCATCAAATATGAACTACTTCTATCTAACCTTTGGGTTTTCTTACACCATTGAGGCAACTGCTAGTTAAATATAAATATAGAATGAAATATATGAATCAAGGTTTATAGGTAGTCCATATTAATAAGACGCATTCCTCTATAAGTAAATTTAGATACATTCTTTGAGCGAAATTTTGTGACTTATGAATTAAGATTGTATTTTGCCACTTTTAAAAGCTCAAACATGGTCATACGGCCAAAAAATTTAGTCGCTAGTTTTTATGAATTTTCACAACATCATTAAGCTCGCTGAAAAATTGTGTAACGAATGGAAGCGGTTATTTATAGAAATCAATTAACTTTTACACATAATATAACATAATCACATTATATAGTTATCGACCTCTATTCACGTGATCTATAAGTGCTTTTAAAATATAACTTAATATGGCCACGAGTCCCAATGCTACCTTAGTTAACCAAGACCCTGAGGCAGTTCAATGAATGACTAAAAGAGTGGCCATGGTCACATTTAATATTAATGTGATTCTAACTCCTCCATGTGACTATTGTCACCACCTCTTCATAGAGGTAACCTAAACTATAGGCCAAGTTAAATTTTATAATAAGCCCATAAACATGAGGAGGATAACAAAATTTAGAAAGTAATTTGGTATTATGCTCAAAGCAATATTGTTATGACCTTTCGTCTAATAGATTATAAAAATAGTGATAACATTAAAAATAATATTGTAAATAAATGAAAAAAAAATTATATTCCATTAAGAATGGATAAAAGTTATATTAAAATATCATTGGTCTCTTCATGGAGGAAACTTATTTTGAGAAAGCTCAATAGAATATAAAATTTGTATATGCTTTTCCACTAATCCAGGATCATATTTACATTAATTTTGTACCAGCTAACTACTACTTTCGATGAAAGTAGAATTATTCTAATGAAGTCAAGAGACTACTTACAAAGAATATGCATTTTTAGCTTTTATTAGTGAAAAGAATTTTAAAATAAATAGTTTGAATGAAGGGATACTAACATGCTTTCCCCCTTAAAAGTATTTTTCCTCAAATTTAAAGGTAGGGAAACTATTACTGGAGTTGAAAGATAGTATCCCAAGTTCTGTATACTAGTTATGTGCCATGCCATTATAATATAAGTGCAATGATGCGCCAGATGTGATGTTGATGGAAGTGCCTATATATAATAAATTCAAGTTCAAGAAGAAGATATCCTTCTATATTGTGCTCAAGAAGTAGTGGTTGATATTTAACATTATGGCCAAGGATTTTATTTATAAAGTACACATGGAAAAACTAAATGAGCATGCAAAGAGAGTGGAATATCTATCTTGTGGGTAATGAGACCAATTTTTCAAAGAACCTTATAAGGTCCATTTAACTTAAGAGCAAGTTTTTGGTGACCCTTTATCTTAAGAGAGGACTAATTATATGGTTGTTGTCAAATGAAAACCATATATACATGTTGGAAGGTGTATTTATAATGGTGTTGATCCCACGATAAATTTTAGTGGTTAATATTCATTAATTCATATATATTTTTTTAAATTTAGTTTTGGCAGTTTTTTAGTGCCACTACATAGGTCCAGGTCATCTAAAAATTTAAAATGTAAGTTATTTTCTGGGTCAGTTTACCTTTTATTTATAATAAATTTATGGTTAACCAACCAATTCACCTTATATATATATAGTAAATATGATGTCATAGGTAACCATCAAATTTTAATTTCGGTAAAGATAATTGGGTTTCAATACGAATGGTGAAACATCAAAATTCAATTAAACTAAATGGATGCATCATGAATGCACCAACTAGTTACAACCACAACACCACTATCTGACTATGAAGGAACAATTACATTCATAGTTTTACCAACAAGTTTTATCTCGAAAACAACTGAATAGTTGTATCTATACACTGACTGAATGGTATCATCCTTGCTAAAAATGAACAATAGCATATTTACTACAACTAAATAGTAACATCTTTTTGAAAAACAAATAATTATGTTTTGGCTATGTTCAATTGGTGGCATCTGTCAGACAACTATTCGGTTGTATCATGATGGAAATCATATGTTTGCATCATTCATCATGGCATGTGGTGGTAATTATTAAATAACATACCAATTATCAAGAAAGTCAAGCATGTTATCTTAATTTATAAACCCAATAAAAAATTCCACACAATCATCATGCACTCAAAATATAAGTACCTATTAATGTTTTTTTAATTTTTATAACAATCAGGAATAATATCAAAGCCTAATTGCATGTAGAAATCCCCACTGATAATGATTCTGTTTCACAAGAAATTATTAATCACAATAACATGTCACCCCTAAAAAAATTTATTTATGATGACATGCCACCACTAGAATATGCTCAAGCTAGCTTTCAATGACAATGCTGATGAAATTAAACTGCCATGAGATATTTATGGTTCTAATCAAATACCAAGTATAGTTGAAAATTGTACTAAAAAATTATTGTGAATGAAGAGAAGTAGATGAATAATTATAAGTCTTTTAAGGTCAACTAGGCATCAAAATTTCCCTGCATTAAACTAGAAGAGCTTGAAAATGGTTATGATACTCCAATAAAATGCATATATATAATATGTATTTGAAAAATATGAAAGGAACATAGAATGCAACTTAATTTGTATACAATTGAGAAACATTGAGAAAAAATACGTGTTAGTCAAGCACACATATGGATAGACAAGAAGAACACATTAATGGAAAAATGTAGAACAATGCATGCATCTAAGATATGCACAGGAGTATGAAAATGATCATAAATGTCAAAATCATATTGTTGATAAATGGGGAACAATTAAAGCTTAATTTATAAAATTTATGCCATTCAATCCAAAGGATAAATATATGTATTTCTTTACTTTATACTATAATTTTTAAAAGGGTAGACATATCTTTGATTTTCATATTATAAGATTATATTTCAACATAATGGATTTCTTAATATTACACAATGACATTTGTTGGATAACAATACTTAGGAAATGACAAAATATCTAGAAGTGGTTGTGAAGGAGGATATAAAATAAAAATTTCAAAATTCACTATTTATCTCATTGTCCATTAATGAGGTCACACCAGCTGAGAACACATCATAGGTTTTTTGCATGCATGTTTATACATTTGATATTAATTCAATGAAATCTCATCTATTATCTTTTCACAAAATGGTAAAAAAATATAATACTAAAAACCTTCACAAATTGGTTGTATCTAATTTTAGAGATAAAGTTGGGATGGATGATTATGCAGTAACTACCAAGTTGCTACGTGTTAGGGCTAGTGGTGAATCAAAAATGTATTGACATAGAAATGGTCTTTGTATTCAACTTAAAAAAAACAACTACCCTATATATGATTCTAATTCATTACATGGTTCATAAGATGAATCTTGTATAAAAAATTATTAACAAATTTTCTAATGTCACAAAAGTTGAAGATCTCATTCGTAACTTAAATGATTACATGTCAAGCAGTCTGAAAAGATTTTTGGAGTTCCAAAATTTCACAAAAGCAGTGACTGATGGTAAAAAATTGCTGAAATATGTTGATATAAGAGGGATTTCTATGTATGAACTTGCACGCAATTTTTTGAAGAATACCAATCATTAGTAAGTTTTATATATAAATATCATAGGGAAGTTGATAAGGCAAAATATTTATTATAATTTTTAATATATTTGGAAACATTATTAACATTATGTGTAATTCTTTAAAAGTTTAAAGAATTTAATTGTTTAATGAAACATGCTCAGGGGAGATCCATATATATTTTTGACTTCATATGATTGAGAAAATGAATATGCCAATCTCTAGATATATTATACACATTAAACGAAAAGTTTCAGGGACCTATTTTTAGGAGTTGGAAATTTTGAATATATTTTAAGAAACCTAAAAGTTATTTGAAATTAATATCAATTATCAACTCTATGTAATCATTAATGGCAAGGAGATACCAATTGACACTTTATACATAAGACTTGATTTTATGGGTGCTAAAATTGAAGAAGTGCATGTAACACATCTTTTATACAATACTATTATATCATAAATACAAATCAAACTGAATACAATTTCATAAAATGTACTTGTTGAGATCTTAGATCATTTTCAAATTGATTATTTGTTGGAGGCGATGGTAGTTTTGAATCCCATATTTTCAAATAGTGATAATGGTCAATAATTAATGAGCAATTTATTTAAAAAATGCATGGGTTCTCTTATTAATAATTTAAGTAAATATTTATAGGTCAATGAAGTTGAAATTAAAGGTATTTTTCAAAAACATTTACTAACATCTTAGTCAACATATTTTGTAATTACAGTGATTGATAAATATCAATGTCTAAGCAAACTAATAGAAATTGGTGAAACTACACAACTATGGAAAAACATTTATCATAATAACATCTTGCAAGAAAATATTACTGAACATTTGTAATTATATGAACTTTGTCAAATAATGATTTTAATCTCAGTAGAATATGAAAAATTATTTAGTGAATTTTCTTTCATTAAGTCAAAAATTCAAAATAGATTGGATAAAAATCTAGAGACATGTTTGAGAATGTATATTTCACATTATGTTGTTGACATGTTTCCTTTTGTAAGAGCTCTAACAACATTAATTTATCTAACTAAAAGAAGAGGCATCAATAATAAAATGACCAATAGAGAGTATGTAAATATTGACACTGAATATGACACTGACATGGCATATGTAAATGTCGCGGACAATGAACAAGTTTGTCAACGATTGTTTCAGCTACCTAAGTTTTAATTTTTTATTTATTGTAATTATCATTTTATGAAATCTAATTTCATATCAAATTTTATATTATATAATATTTCAAATATCTAATTCATAAAAATTATTGATATCATTTTCATTTACTTAATAGATGTTTTCCGGACTTTAATCCTTTAACCATGTAACTTTCCCTTTTATGTAATTGGTTATTCAAATGGGTGAAAATTTATATGTATTTTTTAAGATGGTATTTTTAAACATATATGTTTTTTACTTTTGAAAAAACATAAGTTTGATATTGGAACATAATAATAATACTTTTTACCTTAAATCATCGATTAAAATTATGAATATTAAAGTCAAATACAAAGATAAAATAAGTATACAAGCCTATTGAAGAATAAGATGTAATTGAGAATGAAAAATATCTTATTGAACCATTACATCGTTATATAATAAATCATATTCAAGTGTAGAATAATAACCTGAGAAATACTTTTACCATTGAATTGGATTAAATCGTGTAAAAAGTTTAAAATTAATTTCAACTCAAAACCAAATTTTTTACTCATTTGATGTCAAATAGGTCAATAAGCTTTCTATTAACCAAATAAGCAAGCCATAATCATTGCTTGGAGTCCACATCCATAATAATTATATACAAGCACAACATTTTCACTTCCTAAAAAACGGACTCATAACTAAACTGAATGATCAAATGCATAACAAAACCTTTTCCATTATTTACAACCATTATAATAATTAACCAATATGAAATCACATAATATTCAATTTGGTGCTCAGTCCAAATACATAGTACAAACAATTGTAGTCCACATCACCATGTTTTTTGAAATACATCAACCTAGAATATAAAACATTATTAGAGTCAATTCAATGCATGTAAGATGTTAAATGAATCATAAATAAATAAAATATAAGTATTTGAAACATAATAAACTTTTATTAAAAAATTGAAACTTAACTTCATCATTTCAAATTATTTTTTAAAACATAACATTATCTTTTAAAACATAATAAACAATTTGTAATGTCATAAAATATCATTTTTTAAAGACCCATCATCCACTTTCTCACTACCATCTTTTGAAATCCATGCCTCCCCTTCCTCTGTGTTGTCCTATAATATGCTTGCCATTTGAAGATGCTCTGTAGTAGAATTAATATTAGTAATATTTTCGATCTCTTCATTTACTACATCTCTTGCTGAAAGATGACTTGTATCTACATCTATTTTATACTTCAATAAAATATCAGGCTTATTTATTTGGTCTAAAATATCAAGGTCGTTTATTAGGTTTTCATATTTTTCCAACAATTAAAAACTAAACATAATTAGATAATAAATAAAATAAATATAATATATTTTATAGAAAAAAATGGTAACTTATCAAAGAATTTTCTTTCTTGGAATTTGTAATTGTGATAAGGTCTTTATCTCTTATCCATTTATTAAAGTATGCTTGGTCTTTTGCATTTAAATTCTTCAACATGTTTAACATAATACTTAAAATATTTTCATTGTAATCGTTAGAAATTGAAATTGACATAGCTTCCACTTTATTCAATAAAGTGTAAGTATTTGTGGGTTCATGTTGAACTAATGAAAATAAATTGACTCTATAGGATTAGTTGAGATAATAATCATTTAATTATTTTATAAATGTTTTCTCTCAAAACCTTAAAACTCTTAAATTATTCATCTCGTCTAGAACACCATCCTTAAGAATTTAAATTATACTTTCTGACAATAAATTATTCAATTGAAAATTAGTCATGTCATCCTCTAACAACTCAATATTTTCTATAATTGGTGGGCTAGGGGGTGAAAAGGTACAAGGTATATCTAGATTAGGTACACTTAATAGATTTATAAAATCATTGGGATTAATATAAATAGAGGTGAGGTCTCCGATTTCAATCCTTAGATATTCCTCATCAAGATTTAATACTTGTATTTGGAGAGAGTATGTCTTCCAATATACATGTCATATTTGGAGTCACATTGGTGTTTTCAACTGTATGAGGCAATCATTCAGTCAATAAAATCTCTAATTTAAGAAACTTCAATTAAAATACCAAAATTTGGAATGTAAAAAACCTTGAACAAGTGGTTGAGAATATTTTGGCACATGAAATTTTGGGGTTTGTTAAGCTCCTTAATCTTCAAGTTTAACATATTTAAAGTCAACTTCAAAAAGAAAAGAAATAAATAAAATAAAATAAAAAATAAATTTACATGATGCATCATTTATCATTGAAATTTGAAAATATGAAAACCTATATATGGATATGATTCATTTGAAAGCATCACATGTTTATAAATTTGAAGCAAATGAAATGATGATTCTACAGACTCAAATTCTCCAAAACCTATAGAAGAACAATGCCCTTTTGAAGTGGCTTGCCTTCATGTGCTAAGTACATGAGGTCTTAAATTTAACAAGCAAAACAATTTAAATTTGTAAAAATTTGTAAAGTAAACCATTCAAGTGATTATTTTAAATGTTAAAATAACTTCCTAATCATCAATAAAAAAATATTTTTTTCTCTTTTTTTGGATGAAGCACAATTAGAATTGATGTTTTCTTAAGGTTATACAAGTCCCCATAGTAAAAGGCCAAAATAAAACTAGAACATGAAATTGTAGAGCTCTAATTGAAACAAGCATAACTCAATTGTAATCTAATCCTAGTGGAAATAAATGTATATTAGTCATATTTTAAATGCGAAATAGTATGAAAATTGTAAATTATAGCCCAAAATGGAATATATCCTAGTCTTCCCAATAAGACTATTATTGCATAAAAAAATTGAAACATGGATTTTAAAAATGGTTTCAATATTTTGTTGACTTGGAGGCCCTTTTTAATTTGACTATCTACAATGAAAGTGAAAATATCCAATTAGTGAAAATTGGTGACAAATTAAAAAATGACGAGTTTTAAATTTTAAAATCAAATATATATATATATATATATATATATATATATATATATATATATATATATATATATATATATATATATATATATACTGGTTGGACCAATCTATAAGTTGTAGATAGAATCCAAATATTTTTTGTCATCATTTGTCAACATCATTTTTATGGTTACAGGGTTAACTTTGTGGTGTGGAAGCCCTGTCAAATTCTAAATATCGATAGATGAGGTACCAAACAAGATTAATTTCATGTTGATGCTAACATTGAATCCTATATTGTTATTTTCATAACAAGGCATTAAATATTTCATCAAGCTTGTGTTAGTTTAATATCATGGCATTTAAATGAGGCCTCCAAAATTAAACTTGGGAATCCAATCATTATATGTGTCTAGCTATTATAACTTAGTTTTATAATATTTAGCCATAATAATGTCTTGAATACATATTTTCATGTGAAATCTATGTCATTATACCCTTTCCAAGTCATAGGTAAATTATTATGCAAAACACAAGAGAAGATGAGAAAATGGTTTGGCAAGAGTTTAAAAATGAGGATAAAGAGATATTTATAAGTAGTGGAGAAGACATCACCTACAAACTAGGCTAGCAAGTTACATATGCAAAGAAATAGTTTTTTAATCATCTAGTTTGATTGTCTAATCAAATGAATGGTTGTACCATCCATGCAAATAGTATAGGTAGGCATCTAATTACATTTTACAACAAACTGGTAAGAGATTCTATAATTTTGTAAAATGCAACTGACTAGTAGATGGTGTTAGCTTACTACACAACAAAACCAAATGATAATCCCTACCATTTAGTTACATAGTACCAATGATCAGTAACCTTTATCACCCAATTGTGTGTTTCAATTGAATAATAACATTTATCAATTAATTGCATTCTGTAAATAAAGACATCTTCTACTAGTTGGTTGCATTTTGACACTATCTAATTTTAGTTGCATAATGTAACCTGCTGGTGATGGCTATTGTTTGATCATGTTATGTAACTGAATGGTTCTACAAAAAAATTAAAAAACTATTTATCCTACACTTTTCAAGTTCAACCTTCCTTCCCATGCATTCACCATTACCTTAAGAAATTTCCATGCCTATGAAACATTATCTATAGAGTCACTAATGAAATATAAGGGTATTTCTAATAATGGATCTTAAAATTTACCCTTGTTTATCCTCATGATGTTTCATGTGATTATGCACCATGTCTAGATTGTCCTTGAGAAGGTGAGGAATATTATCTTAAGCAATGAGTATATTATCATGTGCCTATACATGAGAACTCTTAGGAGGTAAAAAATTATAGATTGTGGCTTCTGACCATAGATAGCTTTACAAGGATCCATCTTGGTGGTTTTGAAATAAGTCATGCTACAACACCATTCTATAAGTAGTAACAACTTGACCCATTATTTTAAATGATTAGAGGTGAAGTGATGAAGATATGTTTGTAGTCATTTAATGGAAATATTAGTTGATTCATTTATCCATTGGTATTAGTAAGAGCTTATTTTTAGTTAGATACACATGCACTTGATGAGATCCTTCCGAAATTGACTTTTGAAAGTTGAGTAATAATTAGACACAATAGAAAATAAGATTTTATGAATATAGAATATTTTCTTAATGAATGTTTAAGTGACATTAAAATTAGTGTAAAGACAATGCAATATATAAAAATGGGTATATTTAGAGAGATGATATACCACCACTAGAATGATTTATTTTACCTCAAATTTTGTAATCCTTATATAATCTCCATGAAGATGTCTATCTAAATGCCTTAAAAAATATGTATTAGGTGGACTAATCTAATCACTACAATTATGTCTCCTTTGGGATTTTTAAATGCATCACATTCATTAACAAATGTCGTGATATCTTTTTTGATGTGTGGCCAAAATAAACTATGTAAAACATATTCATAAATTATTAAAAATTCTTAATGACATGCAGAATGTTAGGCATGATGTACTAAAAAAAATATTATTTTGGAATTTGTATCGATAAATAAAGACAATATGGCCTTTGTATCCTAAGGATTGGCCATCCCATTGATAGATAGGTTTAGATGCAATGTCAATAAATATTTTTTAGATAATTTGATGCATGTGATTTCTAGCTACCACTCTTTCATGATGTCATGCATCTATTCTAAAATATGGATGGATAAGGTACACATTTATGCATGTTATTAATATTGGTTTGATAGTGCATTAATGACTCAATTTTCCTATCCATATTTACTAGTGATATCATAATCATACCCCATCATTTTAGAAATCCATTTTTGTGTAACTAGTGAAGATACACATTGCATCAAGAAGGATTCAAAGTTTTGAATATTAGTTTTAATATGAACATTATAACTCACCAGTTATAGGATCTACCTATTGATAGCATGGAGGATAAACATCATTTCCTTATCATATGTAAAATTTCCAAAATTGTGCTCATCAAAGGAATTAATAGTAAAGGTGATTGGATGTTGATATTACATGATGAAAACATATATAGCATTTACATATGCATCACTTTCAATGAAAAATGTCTTTGATGAATTTTTGATCTTCAAAATAAGTATACCACAATTCTATCAAGAGTGTGTTCAGTTATAGTAGACAAGGAAAAGTAGTTATATTCTAACATGTTTTCAATGGGGAAAAAATACTTCCATAATATCTAACAAATTTTTTGTATTGAATAGTGATGTAAAGAAATCCATGAAGTCTTTTGAGTTTCCTAAGTTTAGGCCAATTTTTCATGTTCTTAAAGGTTTTGAGGGTTGACCCAAACCCCTTTTCTTAAGACAATGTGGCCTAGGTAATCCAACTATTACTCATAAAGGGATAATTTCGAATGTTATGTGTAGATGAAGTTGTTTAAAAGAAGTTATAAAGTAATGCTGAAGTGTTGGATGTGTTTCTCCCATATTGTAATATAAATTATGATATAATCAAAGAACACCATAATGAATTTTTATAAAAAGGGAAATTTTTTTTCAAGACTTGGAAAATAGAATGGTAATTGATAATCCCAAAGGTCATGACCATGAATTCATAGTTCCCATAGTTTTTGCATAAAATTTTTTAGGAGTGTCTTCATCCTGAACATATATTTGGTGATAACCAAATTGTGCATCTAATTTGGTTAAGGATTAGGTACCAATAAATTCATTAAGAACTATATCTATCACAAGGATAAAACATTTATCTTTAAAATTGTGATTATTGAGCTCATAGATATAAATTCATATCATGCCTTTTTGTAAACTAAAAGAATCAAGGAGTATGCGCTTGTACTTAGATAAATCAATCATGCCTATAGGAGTTATTTAACCTTTATTTAATTATGTCTTCTTAAAAAAAGATAATAGTGTACAAGAATATTGGGGGTACACTTACTGAAATTAGTTAAATATTAAGGTCTTTTATTCAATGAGGCAAAAATACTTGTGGTTCTTAAAATAATGATGAATGTTTGATGAGGATATTTTTAAAGTCAATAGGCTAGTGGGAATTAGGAAATGTATTAATTTTAATAGAGGAGAGTTCAACAGTGATTATATTTGAGCATTTTTCAAGGAGTTTTTTCATGATGTGGGAAGTGATGACACAAGTGGATTTGCATAAGAGAGATTCTGGTGTGTAATACTATCCATTATTAGAGAACTTCATCTAATATTATTTAATGTTCAAAACTATAGTGCCAAAATTTCACAACCATTAGGCTCCAAGAACCACATTACATTTACCCAAAGGCAAGGCAATTTTTTTTGTTTTTGAGGGTGTAGTGCTCGACTGAAATATGAATGTTTTGACATTTGAATTAACAAGGCAATGCTTATTTCTTTATAACTGTTATTTTAAACTTAGAACATGGATACCCAAAATAATTTTCATATTTAATTAACTAAAGAACAATTATATGTAGTATTAGAGATAATAAAAATAGTGAAGTGTTGTTCCTTAAAATAACCATTTACTTTCATAATCTAGGGGTGTTTTACAATTTTCTTGATTAGCTTATGAACATAAATTTACTAGATATTAAAGGTTATATACAAAACTTCTTAAAATAACCACACAGAGGACTCTAGTGATGATTTAACACTACAAATAAAAATTTATGAAGTCTTCATAGAGATATAATTTTTCCATTTCTTTCACAGAAAAAGGCAAATTGAAACTCGATAATTTAACAATGAACATCTATATCCACTTACCAAATTGGCATTTTGGAGGGGGTGGAAACATTATGAAGTTAGGATATAACACTATAAAAAAAATGGTGAAGTATTCACACATATATACTTTATTTTCCTTCACCAAAGAAGACAAATTGAAAATCGATAATTTAATAATGAGCATCTATATCCACTTACCAAATTGGCATTTTGGAAGGGAAAATGGGGTCAAATTTATGAAGTTGTATTTCTAAGTAGTGTTTCCATGGTTGCATAACATAGTATCTATGCCCAAAAAAGAATTAAAGGTATGTTTCTCACCCATAGAAAATAAAGAGAAGTATATAAAAATAAAATTTTATCTTAAAATCACATAAAATGTATAAGGAAAGTTTTAGTCATTTAATAAAAAATTTACTTAAATTCCACTAAAATTAATTTTCTAAGATTTTATATATAGGTTTACATTTTTAATCCTTTTATAAATGATAAATAATAATAATAATAATAATAATAATAATAATAATAATAATAATAATAATAATAATAATAATAATAATAATAATAATAATAATAATAATAATATTTATTTGATTAAATTATTATAATATTTAGCATAATGGTGAAGAGATATCCATTCTTAAAAAACAATTTAAATATTTAATGTCAGAAAAAATAAATATAAATAAAATTAAGTTGTATATTATAATTTTATTTTTAAAATCATCTTTATTTTTACATTATTTTATTTTAATTATTATTATTATTATTTTATTATATTTTATTATAATTATTTAAATAAAAAATTAGTATGATGTTCCTATTTATTCAAATTGTGATAATAGACTATTAGGAGATCCATATTCATCCAATATTTTATTATTTTAATTTAAAAGACCACATTTAATGAAAATAGAAGTAACAACTTGAAATCTCTAATTGGATATAAATTATCTTCAGTGTTTAGACCTTATTACCATTTTTTTTTATTGATGCTACCATGGACCATGGGGATGTGAAAATAATTAAAATTAAATATTTAGGACAAAGGTTTCCTAAGATGACCTCCCCCTTAGATAAATTTCCCTCAAAGATTAAGGTGATGAAACTATTATTGGATTTGAATGATGGGTTACCTAGTTACATATTCTAGTTGTATCCAATGGCATTTTACTACAAACTCAATTATGGATCAATTATGAATTTAATGGGACTACATATATAAACTAATTTAAATTTCAAGATTGAGAGTGAATTTTGAATCTAGCTCAGGAAGTAGCATTTGAACTATGACATTATGGTAGAAGACTTTATTTAAACAAAAGACATAAAGAAAAGCTAGGTGAACATGAAAAGAGGGTGGAAGTTCCATCTTGTATAGGTGATGAGACCAATTTATTGAAGAACCTTATACAATCTATAGAACTTGGGAGAAATTTTTTTGTGACCCTTTATCTTGAAAAATGACTTCTTATAAAGTTATTATCAGAGGAAAACCATATCTCTAGTTTGGAAGGTGCATTCAAAATCATCCTTTTTGCTTGATGTTTCATGTGATTATATGCCATGTGGATATTTTACCTAAGAATGTTAATAATATCATCCCAAACATTTAGGGTATTTCCAAGTGCATGCACATGAGAACATTAGGAAGATAAGAAACAAGATATTATTGCTTCTAACCACAGATAACATTGTATGAAGTCATCTTAGTAGTTGTGTGATGGGTGGTGTTATACCAACATTTCATAAGTGATAACCATGTGTACCATTATTGTTATTGACTAGAGGAAAATCATCGAAGATATGCTTCCATAGATGTATCGGCAAGATCAGTCTGGGTATTTATTTATGGGCGGTAGTAAGAGCTCATTTTTAGTTAGATATATGTGCACTTGATAAGTTTATAACATAAGTGACATGTGGAAGATGATTAATGATCATACACAATATAAATTAAGATAATTTGAAAGTATATGATTTGTTTGAGAATGTTTAGGTGATGTTATAAGTAATGTAAGGATGGGCCAAGGAATAAAAATGGGTATATTTAGAGAGGTCATCTACGAACACTAGAATGATTTATTTTCCATAGACAAAATAAATATTTATGCAATATTATGCAAAGCTAGTCCTTTGTAAGAATTTATAAAGTAATGTCGTGTTGCTATAAGTGTTTAAAAGTGTGTCTCACATGTTTTATTATAAATAAGGATAAATCAAAGAAGACTAGGATGAATTTCTATAACAGGGGGAAAATATTGTGTTCATGCCTTGGAAGGTGTAAATGACATTGGTAAGATCAAAGGGAATGATGAAGAATTCATAATGACCATCATGTGCATATAAAACAATTTTTGGAATATCTTCATCCCAAAGGCAAAAATGGTTATATCTAGATTATAGATTTAAATTAAAGAAGAATTGACGAAAGTGAAGTTCATCAAAAACAATATCTATCATAAGGATATGAAATTTATCTTTAATATTAAGATGGTTTAGCTCACATAAATCAATGCATATTAGCTAAGATCCATTTTTTTCAAATTACTAGAACTGGGGAGGAGTATGGGTTTGTCCTTAGATGAATTACTCTTGCTTAAAGAAATTCTCTATCACTGTTTTTCAATTTATTCATTCTATAAAAAGGATAATAATGTGGTCGAATGTTGTGGGTACACTACATGAAAGGAGTTGAATGTGTTGGTATTATGGTCGATAAGAAAAAATCCTTATGGATCCTCAAAATAATAACTTATGTTTGATGACAAATTTTTTTAAGTCGATAGGCTATCAAGAATCAAGAGATGCATTAATTTAAACGGAGTAGATTTGAACAATGATTCCATGTGAGTCTTTGTTGAGGAGTATTTATATGCAATGAGAAATGATGACACTAATGGATCCTGGTAAGAGGTATTTTAATGTGCAATAGTAGCTATTATTGGAGAACTACATCCTAATTTTTGAAATTTCCAAAAAGATAAGGCTAAAAGTGCACATCCATTGGCCTCCAAGAGCCACATTACATCCATCCAAGAGTAATACAGAAAGGTTTATTTTAAGGGCATAGTCCTCAATAGATATATGAATATTGTGACATCTAGGTTAACAAGGAAATGTTCTTCGATTGAGAATCATTATTTCAAAAATATAACATGTGTATATGAAATAGTTGACTTGATTAACCAACCAAAGATAAGTAAAATCAAATACTATTGAAAATAATAAGAATATTAAAGGGTTGTTTCTTAAGATACCCCTTTACATTTCATAGTCCAAAGTTGTTTCACAAATTTTGAAAATAACTATATTAGATATTAAGTAAACTTAAAAAAATCTTAGAATAACCATACAAAAGAATTTAGTGAAGATTTAACACTACATAAATAAATAAATAAAATAAAATTTAAAGTATTAAGTCTTTACATGGATATACACTTTTTATTTCCTCCACCAAAAGTTAATAAGTAAATATGTCACTCGATAATTTAACCATGGAAATCTATAACCACTTAGAAAATTGGCACATAAGAAAGGAAATGGACTAGCTTTATGATGTTATATTTTTAAGTAGCATTTTCATGGTTGCATAACCTAATCTGTATGCCCCCAAAAGAACTAAAGTCTTTTTCTTACCTATAGATATTTAAAATATTTATTTTAGAATTATAAGAAAGATTCAATCAGTTAATAAAACAATATTGAGTTTGAATCTATAAAGAAATATTTTCTAAAAATTTATAAATAAATTTATGTTTTCAATCGTCTCATAAATAATAAAATAAAAAATATTATTTTTATTAATTTAAAATAATTTAATATTTAAAATATATTAAATATTGAAAGATATTTATTCTTATATAATTATTTAAATATCTAAAATCACATTAAAATAATTTAAATTTATTTATATCTTAAGTAATTTTTATTAATATAAATTTATTATGCTTTATTAAAATTAATAAAAATTACTCAAGTAAAAAAAATATTAGTACGTTGTTCCTATGTATTTGTTGTGATAATAAATTTTTAGGCTATTGATCTGAAACGAATATTTCATTATTTTAATGGAAAATACCATATTAAATGAAACTAGAAGTAACAATTTGAAAGATTCAATTGGAGATAAAACATGTTGTACTTCTAAAATTAGTCTCATTTTTGTTGATGTTGTCGAGAGTACTTGCGGCCGGCAAGGGCTTCAATAAAATATTTTTACAATGAGACAGTGTAGAAAGAATAAACTTCTCAGGGAATGGATCCTTGCCTTAGAATGTCGTGCCATATATGGCGGTACTGGCAATCTTAAACATAGTATTATGACATTTTAAGAGCTGAAATCATGTCAAAGGAAATCTCAGAGATAACTCTTGCTTTCAGGTATAAGAAGAGAAACACAATAGAGGAAGAGTGACTTTACCTTATTTTTTATAGCTTCCTCTGTCTATTTTATAACTATACTTGCAAAAATATTTACTCCACATGTTTTGATGATTAATTTGTGATTGATTATGTTTCATCTTGATTGATTTTATCTATCCCTTAAACATGCTTATACATTCCCCATTGTTGGTATATGTTACATTGTGTTTGTAATATGGAAAAGTTTGTGAAGAATTGGGATCATCAAAGGGCAAGATGTGGTATAATCTATTGGTTTCTTGATATGAGTTAAAAATTATAGACATATGAAATTCTATGATATTAAAACACAATGTATTTTTAAAGTTCTCTAATACCTTTAAGGATCACTTGTCTTAAGTAATACAATTATTAATTCTTGTTATCATAAATTACCTTAAGTCATAAAGATAATCTATTAGAGGGACTACCTCCTCATAATTTTTTTATAAAAACCCTCGCAAAGAAGAATTTTAGGTTAACACAAAACCTATGTGGATGCATCCTTTAAAGTAAAATCTTATTATATGGATTGATGATGTAATATGTATCATCCATCACTTCCATCAATGTCTTAACTATCTGTTGTAACACATAGACTTGATGATATTCTAATGTGAGAGACATGATACCTTAGCATTGGTTAAATCTAATCAAATTGTTTAGAATATTGAATTAAACGGAACGTTTCTATCTTAATGAAAATCAATAAATTTGTATCATGGTAACAAGATTATTTATATTAAGCCCTAGGTATTGTTAGAATTAGATACCATATGAAGGAAGTGATTAGTTACATTAATCTTTTGCTTTCATGTTCCTAGATATGTTTAGAAGTGGTGACTTAAGTCCCTACCCTGGTTACATTTTTGTTTAGATTTGTAATATTTATTACAAACTCGATAGCTAAAAGTATAGTATGTTATATTGCTCATGGTCGATAATTCCTTGGGACAAGGTATGTAGAAACAAGTTAAAGGTTTAGATACTTCTATCCCCAATTTATGAGAACACTTAATGATATATAACTCCATTATCTAAACCTTTTTGTTTAGCAAGGTTTAGTACAATTTTTTATGTTGACAAACACCTTTAAAGTAAAGAGTTGATGTAGTTCTAATAAATTTTAAGAATCACATTTTTACCAAGTTAAACCTAGATATTGATAAGACTTAGAGTATTTGTCAGTATATTTTATTATTGGATCAAAATTTGTCTTGCCCTGTCATTAATAAACTATAAAACAAGAACATGATTTTTTCTAGTGGACTAATTCTTCCAAGATTATGATGTTTTGTGATTCCCTAACGATATGTTGAATGTAACTAACTCAATGTGTATGAATATAGTTACTTCTTAAAGGAAACTTATTTATAGTTATAGATATTGATATTATAAACCTATCTTGTACTCATATGACTATGATGTTAAGATATTTTGAATCTCAAAAAAAATATCCTACATTGTAATAAAAATAGATTATGAACTTTGATATGTAATTTTATTTAACCAAGATGAGTGTTATCTATGTTGTTAATTAACTTTATTCCCTTCACTGATGTTGTCTTCTTGTATTCTACAACTTTTAATATGAGACTTAAAAAAAATGTGGGTTGTTTTATGAGTTGTGTGGAACGGGGGTTGTTATACTTGGTATTAGAGCATGGTTCCAACATTGGGAGATCTAGGTAGATTTTCCTTATTTGTTCATCCCATTTCCATGGTGAGCGTAAAATCATATTTTTTGTGTTTAGCCAATTTAGGTAAAAAATAATATATAGGATGTATATGACATTAAAGTAATTTATGTTAAAGTTGTAATTTATATAGAAGTGTCACTTTATGCTTATGCATCCTATTTTACCTTACTTATGTTTTGGATAATAAAATGCTATGAAAACCAACACTACTGACTGCTCTTTTAGAATGTGTTGTATTAAGAGTTCTTGACACATAGGGGATTGATATATTATGTGATGGGTTGCTCTTACATATAATTTTGTTGAATTGTTATGCTTTTGACACACTAAAAATTATACACTAAGACAATATTAATCCTTATCTTCTATAAAATTGATGGCATACACCCAGTGTTATATTTTATGAAGATTTTGTATATGATTATAGATATAACTTGTTGAATGTGCTTATTGAATTAATGATATAAATGAAGTTTTTGTGTCTCATTGGTTGTGCGTAGAACGAGATGTATTATAATTAACATGATAAGATTAAAATATAGTCATTGATGATTTACTTAAATTACACATAACCTAACATAAATGTGTTATTGTATGGATTTGATTATTATTAAATCACATGGTTATATTGCTCCATACTTCCACAGATTTTGATCATGGTTATTATGTTGTATATTTGAATATGTCATCTAGCCTAGTGTAAGATAACCATGATATCCATTAAGTTAGAATTGGATGATCCATGTAATACTATCATTGTAGGTGACACTGTCACATCCAAATGTGTTACTTGTTGATATTATAGCAACATGTGTATGGGCATTAGTAAAAGGTATGCTACCATGACGATTGGGAGAAGCCTAACATAATGTGGGTTACACTGATTATATTAGGAGATAGAAGAGATTATGGGGTTTGGGTAAGTGAATAGAGTTTACAGATAATTATGTGGACATTACCGATAACATGATCACATTAATTAATGACTTGATCATATTATTTAATTAACACAATCACATTATTTGAATCTAGGCTTGGAATTACTAAGCCATAATGAGATCATTTTATATTAAACAATAATGTGATCAAGTTATTAACACAGTCACATTATTTTCATTTCCAATAATGTGATCACTTTAATAACATGCTCAAATTACTTATGTGTCAAAAAAAAAAAAAAGCAAAATCCTCATTTTGCATTTGAGTTCCCTCACTCTCCCATAGCTTCTACGATTGTGTTTTACATAGAATACTCTAGAGAGTGCCAATATGCTACAAGATTCATCCCACATACCTGCTAATTGATGATGTCATCATGTAGGAGAGGTAAGTGATTGAATCTTCCCAATTTAACCTTAATTATTTGAAATTTTCATTATTTAACTCTAGATTTTAATTGTAATTTTTTTAACAACCCATCCTGATAACCCTATAAACCCTCCATAAACCCTCTAGTTGCTCATCCTCTTAACCCTCTTGTTCCACATATCCCTCCACCGAACCTTCCTACAATTTTGAAAAACCCACTGGTAGTCAAGAGGTTTTAATTGACAACATCATGAGAAATAAACTTGAAATTGAAGTGTTAATTGATAGAATGAAGGATCCCACTTTGACTAGCCCCCACTGCACCCAGCTAAATGATTCCATAGAGACCTTATTATGTCAAATTGACTGATAGACCTCATATAGCGATAATTGTAGGGCATATTAAGTTGATAAGTTATCTACCCTTTAGGTCAAGAATAATGAAATTTCAAAATCTTCCATTTACACCTGATTCTTTGACTAGCCACCAATGCTCAATTTCTCATAACCACTAAATGTTTTCCTATTCATCATTGTGTACATAGGTTAACCATGGCTAATTTTTTGGATCGATGGTGGATGGTCTTTGATTATCCACCATGTAATAATAGTGATGTCCTGTTATATTTTTTAAGGAAACTCTACTATGATTTTCTTGTCACTGAGATTCCTAATTATTTTGATTTTTGTAAGTTTTAGGGCCAAAGAAAAATCTCTACATAGGATCGACCAGGTGCATGTCATACACCTAATCAACCTATGCAGATTGGTATCCAAAGATCCTCTTGAGTCTGAGATCCCCTCCATAGTTCAACAAGTTATGGAGATAGACATTCTCCATGTTCTTAGTTCACTGCCTAATACACTCACTCATCATAAAAGTAGGCTTTCAAAGACTCATGCTATAGATATGCCACCTACCTGACCTCAACCCCACCCTTGTAGTTCATGTAGAGTTATGTGCATAGGACCTTTTGATGATGATTTATGCAAAAAAATTAGGCCAATATTTTGGAGGCCATAAATTTTGACCTATAACTCCATTTGAGCTCTTCCACATGCCAAAATGACCATATCAAAAATTTTGTTGTTATCCTATGTCATTCCACTAGCCTAACAATCTTTTCAATATTTTTTAGAGGCCATATGTGATCATCTAGTATTTCAAATTATGATTTAATTATTTTTTTAAGTTTTTTCTATTTTTATAAATTATATATTTCTAAAACTAGACATCAAATTTAGTTTAATTTCATCCTATATTCTAATTATAGTTTTTAGGATATTTCAAGAGATTTCGGGGATATTCTAGGAGTTTGTGAAAATAGGCATTTTTTAGATTTTCTATTTTTATTTTTAAATTTTGCATGTAAACTCTAATTTATGAGTTTAGTCTTATTTAATCATGGTTTGGATTTGTAATTATTTCATGTAATTAGTATGAATCAATAATGAGTATTATTTCAAGACCTTGGCCTATTGGAAATTTTTTATTCTTAATAGTTTTTAGTTTCGTTATCTGGTATCAAAGCTAGGTTCAAATCCTAGAGGAGTAAAGAATGGTGAGAGGATGAGGAGGTGTTGTATAGATGAACATAACTATACAAGAGCTATATAGGAAAGTTTAAAAATTAACATAAGTTATCACTAATCAGTAGAGAAGACAAGGTGGTGATGAGGAAGACACATATTGTGATGAAGAAGTTAAGCAAGAAGAATAGCAAGAGCAACCACTATCGATAAAAGAGAGTATGGTTCAAGATTTATAAGGAATAAATGAATGAACTAAGGTTGATGTTCTAGATTATGGAAGTAGTTTAAAACTAGAGGAGTTGATAGATTGGATGAATAGCATAGATAAGTTCTTCAAGTAGAAGACTATGAACGAATACAAGAAGGTAAAGTATGCATGCATGAAATTTGAATGTCATGAATTGATTTGGTGGGATCACCTACAGAAAGAGAGATAGATAAAAATTAAAGAGAATATTAATTCATTGAAAAATATGGAGAAGAAGCTGAGTGAGAAATTTATTCCTGTGGATTATGCACAAACCCTATATAGAAGATTTCAAAATTTGAGACAAAAAGATCATAGTATACAGGAGTATACGGATGAATTTTATAAGCTTTCCATATGAATGGAACATGATGAAACAAAAGAATAGATGGTTGCAAGCTATGTAAATGGTTTGAGATTTTCTATTTAAAAATAATTAAGCATGCATAGAATATTTAACATGGAAGAGGCTCATAAATTAGCTTTGAAGGTAGAATAAAAATAAAATATTAAAATTTTTAAAAGGACATATATTGGTCCAAAAAGAGGTGGATCCCTTCCAACAAGGGGATGAGGTCAGTTTAGTACCATTACAGTTGGATTTAATGTCAATAAAAGTGAATCGTCATGTGGTGCAGAAAGGAAAGAACATAATAGCCAAGGGTTTCAATACCAATAAAGAGGAAGATGATTTCAGAGAGGACGAGGTTATGGAGGTGCTATAGGGTGGTTTTTGAATTAGTGTAGATCTTATGTTTGTAATAAATGTGGAAAAGAAAGGCACAAATCATTTGAGTATCCACACTATCAAGATCAAAAAAGGAGGAAAGAAGATCATCCAAGAGTAAATCTAGTTGAGGCTAAAATAGAAGAGCAAAATACTGAAGTTGCACCAACTAATGTTGGAGAGAATCTCATGATGAGAAGAACTATGATCACTTCAAAGAAGGACCAAGTAAAAAATAAAGAATGTGGTGATGTATGGCGGTGATCAAATATTTTTTAAACAAGATGTAATTTAGGTGGAAAGATATTCAAAGTAATTATAGATGGTGGTAGTTATGAAAATATGGTTTCTAAAGAAATGATTGAGAAAATAAATCTATAATGTGAAAAGCATCCTAATCCTTATCAAATTTCATGGTTTAAGAAAGGGAATGAGGTTAAAGTAGATAAAAGGTGCTTAATCAAGTTCTCTATAGGAAAAACATATAATGTTGAAATATGATGTGATATTATTTTGATGGATGCATGTCATGTGTTATTAGGAAGACCACGGAAATTTGACAAGAAATTAGTTCATGATGGATCAAATAACACATATAATTTTTGGAAAGGTGGTATAAAGATAGTTTTATTACCTCTTAAAGAGGAAGAGAAGACATAAATCATGCTCTATACTAAATAATTTATCCAATATATGAAGTTAGTAGATTATTGTTATGCACTAGTAACAAAGAATGAAGAAATAGAAATGGTTCCAATACCAAAAAAAGGAGCAAGAGTGTTGAAACAATATGCAGATGTTATGCTAATGATTTACCAAAGGGTTTGCCACTGAAGAGAGATATGTAACATCACACTAATTTGATTTCAATATTAGCTCTACCCAATCAAGCAACTTATAGGATGAGTCCAACAGAATATATAGAATTAAATAAATAGGTTGCTAAATTGTTATAGAATAAAGTGATAAGAGAAAGTATGAGTCCATGTGCAACACTAGTATTGCTAACTTCAAATAAAGATGGAGGATGGAGAATATGCATGGATAGTATAGTAATTAATAAAATTACAATAAAGTATAGGTTTCCTATACCTCATTTAGATGATATGCAAGATGTGCTTATAGGAGAAAAATATTTTACCAAGATTGATCTAAGGAGTGGTTTCTATCAGATTCAAATTCATTAAGGAGATTTATGGAAAACTGTATTCAAGACTAGGGATGGTTTATATGAGTGGATGGTGATGTCATTCATATTATCTAATGCATGTAGCACATTTATGAGGGTGATGAATAAAATGCCATGAGAATATATTAGTAAGTTTTTTATTGTTAATTTTGATGATATTTTGATATTCAATAAGACTAGAGAAGAACACTTACAAGATTTGAGAATGGTAATGGATTTATTAAGAAAAGAGAATTTGTATGTAAATTTGAAGTGTCAGTTTATGAAGAACAATTTGGTACTTTTGGGATTGTAGTTTCAGTAGATGGTGTGAAAATGTATGAATAAAATATAAATGCAATAATTGAGTGGCATGTTCCAAGAAGCAATTATAGAGGTAAGAAGTTTCCATGGTTTAGTAACATTTTATAGAAAATTTAATTAAAATTTTAGTAGTATTGTGACACCAATAATAGATTTTATGAGAGAGAAGGAATTTGCATGAACTAGAGTAGCAACACAATGTTTTAGAATTTTGAATAAGAAGAATACATAAAGTGTAATTTTAGCATTACCAAATTTTAATAAAGAGTTTTAGGTTGATTGTGATGTTTCATTTGTGGGAATTGGTCCTGTGTTGAGTCAAGAAGGAAATTCAATAACATATTTTAGTGATAAATTGAATGAGGTAAGAATAAAGTATTCTAATTATGATTTTTTAATTTACACAATTGTACAAGAATTAAGACATTGGAGGAGTTATTTAGTGCCTAAGGACTTTATACTATTTATAGATCATGAGGCTTTGAAGTATGTCAATACACAAAAGAAGTTGAATAGTATGCATGCAAAGTGGGTTTCTTTCTTGCAGGGGTATATTTTTATGTTGAAGCATAAATTAGGAAAATAAAATTAGGAAGCTAATGTATTGATAAGGATGGTAGTGTTATTAACTACTATGGTGAGTGAATTAGTTGGATTTGAAGCTATCAAATAATTATATGACACTGATCCATTTTTTGGCAAGATAGTTGAATATTATAAGAATCCATTAGCAGGTGGGATATTTATTATTCATGATGAGTATCTTATACAAGAAGCTTATCTCTTTAAAGGGAAACAATTGTGTATCTATTATGGTCCCTACGAGATAATATAATAAGAGAATTACATAGTGGTGGTTTGGCTAGACATTTTGGTAAGACGAAGACAATGTATGGTAGGAAAGGGTCATTTGGGCATGTTTCTAGCTTAATTAATGACATATATAGAATTTATAAGTAAAATATTTTCCACCAAAGTGAATCTCAGCATGGAAGAGGTTAAAATATATCAAGATTAGTCAAGTGGTACTTAAAAATTTATTAGTGTGTAGGAAATAATAATTTCTCCTTAAAAATAGGCCATTTGTAGCACTTGTACGGACTTATGGAACTCACCTTGAGCTAAAAATATGGATGGAGTGTCTCTTCGCCTCCCCTCACTCTTTTACATGCTTTGTTTTCAAGGAATATGTCAAAATTCCATCTTCAACTTATTTTCTTCTACTTTCTCTTTATAAGCAAAGAAAGGTCATTTTCAAGTGCTTAGTGTGGACTATATAGGTGGAGTTGGGAAGAATGGTCATAGTGGGCTAAAGTTATTAGAATGTACTTAATTTTCATATTATTATTTCTCATATTTGTGAATTATACTTTATGAACCATTTCTAACACTCTAGGTAGCTTTTTATGCACTTGCATCCATGAAGGGGTCACTATTTGCACTTGTTTCCATTTTTCTTGGTTTTGCTTGTTTTAGGTGTTACTAAATGCTTGTCAAGACATTTCCTTGGTTCCATTAATTATGAAAAGCTCAAGTTCCTAAGAAAGCCTTTTTTAGGCTTGTGTATGCTTGCAGACTAGTCCTTTCACACTTACAGACATCTCAGGTGCCTTGAAAGTGATTTATTCACATTGAATAAAGTGTTTTAGTGTTGTCATGAAGATACCTCTAATGCATGTTATGTATTTAAGGGTTGATAATTGTATTTAATGGGTTTTGAAAGCCTTGCCTTGCATATTTATTGCTTTTTCATGTTTTCCCTACATGTCACAGTCAATACATACCTTCAAGTATTCTACGTAGAGTATATGGAGGTCATTTAGTTATCTAGAGGCATTTAAATAAATCTTCCTTTGTATTTTAAGTGTGGAAGGAGTGTAACAAATCGGCCCTTGAGAGCAATTTGCCAAGTAAAGAAGTGAAAATCATGACTAAGTTTTGGGCCCTTGTGTCTTAAAAGGCAAAATAGAGAACTGTATGTTTTTTTAAAATAATTGGCTAAGTTTTAAGAAGATTTCTTGATAGAACCTAAGAGCCCCATCTAGAAGCCATACTATGAGTGTATCTCCTTATAAGAGAAAGGAATTATGAAGTTCAAGAAACATGATTTCTAGGATTCCCAAGTCATGCTTAGATACACTAATTTATTTCAATACCACCTATGGGTTTGAGACCAAAGAGGGAGATTTCCTCATCAAAGTTGTAAAATAGACACTATTTCATAATTAGAGGATTCAAATGCTTTAACAAAACACTTATGATGTGAAATATCCTCAAATAAATGTGTTAATTGGTGTCGTTTCCTTCCCATTTCACTTCCAATCTGTACAACAACAAACACCTACATCTAATTACATGACTAAGATAGGTAGTGACCTATATGGTTATGTCTAGGTTTTTGAAAATAAGAAGAGGAAAGTGGAAATTTAATATGATTTGGGAGCCTAAATAAATAATGGTGGTTTTACTTGATCTCAAACCTCATTATCACCTTATGATACACCCACAAGCACCTATAGGTAGAGTATCCCATCACAGTCAGTAGACTGTTACTTTGGCATGAGGTTTGAAGAAATAATGACTCTTTTAAGGTGGATATAGGTAAAATGAATAATAAGTGACCTATTTAGGTTCAAAAAATTCCAAACTAGCTTCCCAAAAATAATTTATAAAACCTAAAGATATGCTTATAACAAGGCTTGAACAATAAAGTGTCCCAATCAATTCCAACAGTGAGTAATTGGAAGCCTTGAAGATACTAATATCACTAAAAGATCAAGGTAGTAGGATTAAATTAACATGATAAAATAATATATTAAAGGAAGATATATAATGTCTTTTTCACCTTGATATTATCTTCAAAGAGATGTATCTAAAGGCAAACATCTCAATTGATTGTTGCAATCACGCAGAGTCCTAGCTTGAAAGGAGCAAGATGAAAAGTTGACTACCTAGGATGGAAGGGAAGGTTAAAAATAGTGTAATATGATTAAAAATTATCAAATTAATTTAATTTTATTCCCAATACACTCTCAAGATACTCAAATACCTTCCTCTCTTTGCAAAATGAACTCAGTCCATACAGACAAGCTAGCAAACCCTTGGTTCAATGGATAAGTATGGAGATTTCACTTAGGAGAAAGGTTTTGGGTAGATTCCAAGGTTAAATAAGAATTTAATGAGGTTTATATAATTTATAAATAACTTAAAATAATTAAAATAGTTTGTAAATATCATCTATGAGGAGGTTTGGGCAAAAAATGTAAAAATTTAGGGTTTTTAACCCCCTTTTTTTAGAAGATTGAGATAGTTATCCCCATAAATATGGAATTAGGAAAAATAATTTGGTATATTTGGTCATTATTAAATTATAAATCTTCCCAATAATTCAATTTTCACAAAAAAAGGTAAATATGCCTCTATTTTGTCTCAGAGGTAACATGCTTTTCCCACAGACAAGACTGGTAGTTTTCATGAAAAGTGATGAACAATGTACTAGAGATCAATTTGATCAGTAAATATGGTTTTAATATCTGTAACACATATGGAAAAACATAATAAAATAGTCTATAAGGTTTGAATGCAAACAAATTGGTCTAGACAGGAAGGTCTACAAGTAGAGATAGTGATCCAACATGCAAATTTAGTTCCAAATGCAATGTCATTTAAAATTCTGACCCTTGAGAAGA
The DNA here is from genome assembly GCA_037957365.1 of Torreya grandis. NCBI lineage: Eukaryota > Viridiplantae > Streptophyta > Pinopsida > Cupressales > Taxaceae > Torreya > Torreya grandis. Next base: position 80,080 of record JARHVA010011163.1, read on the forward strand.
ATTATAGTGTTTTTAATAATTACTATAGGGTTTAAAATTTTGTGTTAATTCTATGAAATTTCATGTTAAGTGAAAATGAGAGTCTTTTATCTCAAAGGTGCAGGCAAACCCATTGGCAAGGTATAGACCTTGTGTCAAAATAGGAGTTAGTTTCATTCTAAACCCTTGGTGAGATGTTATATGGATTGGAGAATGGTTTTACATCATATAAAGAAGTTTTTAAACCTTTGGTTTAAAGGATATCCACCGGGAAACCATTTTTTGACTTTGAATGTGCTCAAACCTCACAAAATGTGTAGAAAAAACATGGATGACCAACTTCAAATGCTTGAAATTCTCACCAACCTTCGCATGGGACCTTGAGGTGATTATAAAAGTTAGATAGGGTCATCAATAATCCCTCAATGGAATTTTATTATAGGTCTAATTTTTGTTATTTATGAACAAATCTTAAGACCTAAAATCACCTCAAAACCATTGCAAACCCTCCTCAAGGACCTGATTGGGAAGATGAAGAAAATAAAGCATCTAGAGAGGGTGGAAATTCCATGAAACCAATTGTATGATCTATAAATCTCTATAGGGATTTGCCTAATATATTCCAATTTGTTGTACAGACTTGTATGGAATAGGTGAAAATAGGGCTCTTTTTTATCTTTTTCTGTGTTTTATAGGCATGGAGAACTTTCAAGAGACGTAACCACCTTTGGGATAAATTTTAGGAATTTTTATAAATCCTCAAGTTCATTTTATCAGGTGTATAATATCATAATACTATATGCCATCTCTTTCATTTTAGCTAGTCTAGTGGGCAGATAGTGAACACTTTAGAGAAAGTGGTGAATATTAATTTGCAAAGATTATTAAGACCAGTTTCTTAAAAATAATGACATGGACACCTTTAAAAAGTGCCATAACCCTTTTTCCATGGATAAAAATGAATAATGGGGAAGGTTTTAGGTGCCAAGTGTGAAAGGTGCATGGAGAGAGCTCATTTTAGTATTATTTTGGATGATTATACATGGCCAAAATGATAGGGATGATCAAGAAACTCTCTAATGCATGTGAGGGATTATTAGTAACTCATCTCACTCAAATCCATCATCAAATCTGATCAATTATAGTTATAAGTCAATTTTGGAAGGTAAATCATGAGAGATAATTTTTTGTGCAAGGAAAGGAGTTTTTTTAGGCCACTTTGTAAGGATTTGATGATTGGAGATGACACATATAGATCCTATCATTATATTTCTCTCCCCATATCTATCTCAAATGTATTTTTAACTTATTTTCTCAAGATTTTTAACTTATTTTCTCAAGGTGACACATGTACAAGTGACTATTGGACTCCCTTCTCTCTCTCTCTCTCTCTCTCTCTCTCTCTCTCTCTCTCTCTCTCTCTCTCTCTCTCCTCTCTCTCTCTCTCTCTCTCTCTCTCTCTCTCTCTCTCTCTCTCTCTCTCTCTCACACACACACACACACACACACACACACTTACTATAAATTCTAAAATTTTGGCTATTGTATGGATCTAACCAAAGATAGTAAGGTGAATACATAATGGAATGAAATTACACTTTGTCTTTGAAAATTGAATATAAGTCTAATTCTGAGTTGTGAACATTTTGTGTAAGTATGTGAGTGATGAATAGTGGAGCCAAGTTATAGTATCATCCTTACTCTATTTATCCTTCATTTTTAAGAAAGAGTTATGATTTTAACAAGTCATGTGAAGTGTATTTATTGTACTAGGATCTTATTCAAGTAAGTAATTATCTCTATGGTGTGCAATCTACCCCTAGATTAGTTATCTTGTTGATTGTCCCATACATGCTACCTTCACATTGAAGCAATTATGTCACAATCCTTCAATGCCTATAATTGGTCTTGGAAAGATTTGTTGCTTAGTAGCAGATTGATAGTCTGTTGGATATGTCTCGGTGGATCACCTCTTTAGTGTAATTTACATTTTATGGAAAACTTATAACTCTTTTCATGAATAAGCATTAGATTAGGTGTTATGCATTTAAAGAAGAATTTAGGGGGCTATCCCTCATAAAGTAGAGATTCATCTCTATTACAATTTCCCCTATATCTTGAGAGATGATTCAATGTTGCATAAAATTTTAGGAGTTGAGTAGAGTGTCCAAGGGTTCATAATTTGATGCCAATAGTTTTGACACCCTTAGTGGGACAGCTAGTCCTAATTATTTCATGTCAAGTTGAATGTTGTTCTTAAAAGGCCCAACATTTTATAGGTGTCTTTAATCCAGCATTTGGCAACCCAAAAATGTTGTAATTTCTAGTTGTAGATCAAGTTCTTCAAATTATACTTCATGGTATTCACTAGATCATCTTCTAGTAGAGAATTCAATCAAGTCCCTTTATCTAATGTTCCTCTTGAGGAACAACATCCTAAACTATCCTTAACATTTAGAGATCTTGAACTACAATTTTTTAAATACTGATAAGAAGAATTTTAGGAGATAGGAGATCAAGAGGAGGAAGAAGATATGGATAGGCAACATGTTTTTCTAGCCTTTAACACCCAAAATCCAATTAACTTGTTGCATATGATCATGTTCCTCCTAATTCTACCAAACGTCTCCCTAACTTCAATAGAGAGGGCCTTATTACCCCATCTATGCACATTAGGGACATTTGAAAGTTTTCCAACTTCCACAATATCACTCAAGCTAACATAACTATTAGACTACTTGCCATGTCTCTTAAGGGTAAGGCACTTCATTGGTATAGGACATTGGAAGGTGTTTACATTAATAATTGGGATGAATTTGGAGAGTTTTTGGTGAATAATTTTGCGAATAAGTGTGATCATACTTCACTAATTTACCAGCTAAATGTGATAAACAGAGATCTTAATGAATCTATGGGGAATTTCAATGAAAGGTTTCAAAAAACATGGTATAGATTGCCACCTATCATGAGGCCTCCTCCAAGCTTTGTATTCCCCACTTATATCAAGGCTATTGGTATTAATATGGTAGTAATGTTGTAGTCAATGGGAGGATTCATTTTACCAGAGGCATATGAGATAGCTATTGAAGCTAAGAATAGTATGATACAAGCTAATAAATTACCCCTAAGAGTTTTTATGCCTTTGTTGTCTCATAATTTATTTGAAACCCTAGGTGTAGCACAAGTTCCCAATGCTAATTCCAAGTATATAATCACTCCCAAGAAGGTGGATAATGCTATAGACAAAGATGAAATGATTCATCCATTATAAGATCAACTCAAACAAGCTTAATTATATGCAAGTGCTCCACCCAATCCCCAGTATTATCCTTCACAAACTTACAAACATCCACCCCAATACAATTACCAAAGAAGATGAGAAGGTCAACAAGGTCTCAATAGGCATCCCAATGTCTATAATCCTAATTCCATTCCATTCACAAGGGTTGTTATTCTACTCCATACTAGCCTAGTTAAAGAAGAGGAACATTTGGATCAATGGGGACAATCTCAAGGTTAGTTTGTGTATGATGGTGGAGAAGGTAGTCAAGTGTTAGTGTCACAAGAAGGATGTACTTATTACCTCAAATCAAAATAAGCAAACCTCATGCTAATGGATACTCATAGAGATGGTAGCAGCCAAAGTATAGGTCTTATAAACATTCAAGTGGAAGATAACTATGTGTATAACCAAAGTACATCAATTACATCCAACATAAGAGCCTAAAAAAGAGCTTTGGGAGATGTTTTAAAATCACATGTGACTCCAAGTAATTCCTCTCCAAGGCCACAAAGTGTGAATCCTAGTTTAATACCTCCTACTAGTCACACTCCTCGTCAAAGTCAAAATGTGATCAAGGTTGTCAAACCTACAATGCATCAATTTAAATCTTCCTCACTGCCTTCAAGAATGCAAGAAAAGGTGAATACTCCCCATCTAAATATTATTAATTCTTTCAAGAATACCATGCCAAGCATATCTCTTTGGGAAGTCTTACAAATGTCTGCTTAAAAGGAACTCCTACAAGAGTAAATTTCAAACATCCATGTAGCCCCTCAATCTCCAAGACACAATGGTGTCACTCTTACTCATACACCAAACTATGTCCCTCTTACTAATACAACAAACTATGTCGCAGATCCTTTCACCAAATCTTAAAATCCTCTACCTTTTTATCTCACACTCATTATGGGAGACAAAATTGTTTACAATTGCATTGTGGATAGTGGAGCTAGTACCATAGTTATGCATAAGGTGGTTGAAGATAAGCTGGGACTAAAGTATTAACCATATACCAAAGGTATATTACAACTTGATGGAACTCTAACCAAGATAGTGAGGTTATTTGGAGGATTGATAGTCCTTCTACATTATTGTCCAGGTTTAGCCATTATACAAGACATTGTGGTGGTAGATCTTCCATCTCATTTTGCTAGTTATTTGTCAAGGGACTTCATGGCTAAAATAGGAGGATACCTTTCTACTGATTGGTCTTTTCTAGCTTTTAGAACAAGATATGGAGGTAAGGTAATAATAAGACCACAACCCTTGTCAATGTTTCATATCGAACCACATATGGATATAAATTCAAATCATAATTGTGTAATTAGTGAAGAAGAAGGTGTCATTAGTGGTGAAGCATCCTCTCTTGAAGGTATTTTTTATCTTTTCCTTGATGATTATGGTATTGAAACATACGATATGGATCCCTATGCATTCATATAATAGATTTATTTGGGAGCCTATTGTATGCATGAAGAAGATACTTCCATACCCTCACTTATTAATGAAGATCACGAAGTTGAAGATATATATCATGCTTTGCCTATTCCTCCTCAATATGAGTAAGTGCTTGTACAAACTTGTCATAATCCCTGTGTTGCCTATAATCAGCCCTATCAAGCTTGTACTTCACCTAGTCTATCTGGTTCCCCTCTAATTCATCCTATTACAATTTTCAAAAATACTTTCATTGGTTACCAAGACTACATGTTAGACCTTGACACTAGTTATGGTTGTGATCAAGGCATCCCCAATGTTTATGTCAAGAGTGTAAGGTATGATTTGAAACAAGTCAAAAGGGAATGGATTATTATAGATAAAGCTAATTGGAAAAGTATTTCTAATAATATGCTTGATATTTTTGGCTTTATCTTCCATCTATAAGAGAGGTTGAGAGTTCATGAACCAACTCAATATTGGCAGCCCTAAAATACCCCAAATCCATTTTACACTCCCAAAATTTTCCATTCTTATAATTAAATCCAAGAGAGTATCCAAAAGAAGGAGGACATAATGGTGGAGTAGGGTAACTTACTTGGATAATATGGTGATGAAGAAATTTTGAGTTATGAAGCTCATCTTAAAAATGAGATTGAATTGTCCAATTAGATTTTGAGACAATCCATCATGGTAGCAGAAGGTGAAATCTCTAAGTCTAATTTTATAAGTTTAAATGAATATTCAAACCCAAAGGAAGCTCCAATTTTCCTAGACATATCATTCACTCTTCTATTAGCATCTCAGCCCCATGAGACATATTTTGAGCCTACCTTCACAAATTGGATAGAAGTGGTGGCAGCTTGTGAAGAAAGAAATAAATCTTGCTTAGGTGAGGAAGTTGTTAGGGGAGAGAAATATGAAACCATTAAATCCCTCATATTCCTCCTCAAAAATATATTGAACCCATATTTCCACTTCCACTTAATAATCAAGGTTTCCCTTCTAATGATGAGAATTGCATTACTACTTGGGAATCTTCCTTGGCTAAACTTTATATTTTTGAGATGCCTAATGTTGGCATCATTAAAAATAAGGATGAAATAGAGGTTTTAGATTGGATAAATGATGAGAAGGATCTGAATCCTTTTGAAAATCATGCTATTTGTGTTGAAAAGGATGCATTGGAAGGATTTCTCTTGAATTCTAAAGAAGAAGAGGTTTCTCTTGTTGTTCGTTTCCATGATACTGATCAGTCAAAGGGTGATAAATTTTGGAATAAATTTGAGGATATATGTAATGAGGTTTAAGCCCTTAAAGAGCCTATAATACCTTTGTAACTAACTACAAGCCATGACAATCAAGAAGTGATTTCTCAAGAAGAAGACATGTAGCAGACCTACATGCAAATGTTCCAAGAGTATGAATAATGTGAGGAGACTAAAATCCTAATGAAACAAGTCCAAAATATTAGAGAGAAGGTATGTTTTAAGGATCATCATCATCAATAAGGTATATATCATGATGGATCAATCTATGATGATTTTCGGCCTTTTGAAGGTGATTTGAAGTATGATTCTATAACCACCTATGAAGTTGCCTTCACCAACATCAGAGAAGAATTTGAGCAAGAAAAACTTGTAGCTGATCATGATACAATGCTCCTTGAAGATTTTTAAGAGGTTGTGACTATTAATAAGGATGATGAGATATTTCACGAGGACATAAATTTACAATATGTTGTCTCATACAT